>CAJNJA010025241.1:0-32596 GCA_905231915.1 Symbiodinium necroappetens | reverse complement strand
GTAGCAGTAGCAGTAGTAGTAGTAGTAGTAGGAGTAGTAGGAGTAGCAGTAGTAGCAGTAGTAGCAGTAGTAGCAGTAGTAGCAGTAGTAGTAGTAGTAGTAGTAGCAGTAGCAGTAGTGGTAGTGGTAGTGGTAATAGCGGCTGCAGAGGAGGAGGAGGAGAGAAGGAGGCAGCAGCAGCAGCAGCAGTCTCTGCTGCTGCTGCTGCTGTTTTTGCAAGCAAACCATAATTCAGGTGCGCAGTAGCAGTAGCATTAGTATTAAAAGTCATTGGCAGCGGTAAGACTTTAAGAGCAATTGTAGTCGCACTGGTAATCGCGCTGCGCATGATAATTGCAGGCGCTGCTGGAGGCGCGGTTGCTCCGCGCCCGGGGCCGCCACCGAAGTCTTTTCGAGTCTGTGCGACGCAAGGCACCCTGAGTGTTTCGGACAGACAGGGGTCAAGCGTGCAGAGGTTTGGGGTTGAACGTTCATCTGTTTATTCAGGGCTTGTGAGGAAATCGCCTTGCGACGAAGCAGACCAATTTCAAGGCAGCTTGTGAGCTAGTTTTGTTTTGGGGCTTGCGGGACTAGCAGGGTTGATGGTTCGGCCTGAGGGTTTAAAGGGGATCAGACTCACGGCTGCCTACGGGGGCATCATGACATGTGCGTCTTCCGCTTGTACCTGTACTGTGCATTCTGCATCCGCATGTCCCGTTTCACTGTGCAGAGGCACGCTCACATGCATATGCGACGCTCGAACATACGCATATTTCTGACGTCGCCCTGCTCTGGTTGCTGGGAACCTGTGTCCTGAGGCTTGTTGGATGTCTCTGAGGTGGCACAAGTGTGTATCCTCTAATTATGCTATATGCACGAGGAACATGGACATGTCTGAAAGGTCTGCCCCTGGAGGTTTCTTTACGCGACGTTTGGAGGTCTTGGGGGCCACTCTGAGACATCATGTAGCTCGAGCGGATGTCTGTTGCAATCAGAACTCCTGGCGGAGTAGGTGCGAAAAGATCCCTGTAAGCATCGCAACCAGCGCCAGAGCCCTCGCGCAGCGGCGTCGCTGGCTTTTTTTCATTGCCTGAAGTCCAAAGCCACCTGGCGAGTCTTTCGTCGCAAAAAATGCTGTTCAGGATGCTAGCTGCGTGGCGATAACTTGATTAGCAGTGGCTGCACGCTGCACGACAGAACCAGGCAACAGCAAGTGAAAGCAAGCGTGCCTGCCTTCTCCTGGGACTCTTCGCTTGAGAATCAGGCCCGCCCACCAGTCCAGTGACGACCCAGAAGAATTGTAAATGGAGCAGCTTGACGAGTCCGGTATGGTTTTCAGCACCAGTGCCAGATGGAGTACAACCGAATCTGGAACAGCTTGGGAGTAGAATCCACAAGTCCAGGTTGTCGGAAGGTTGCCACCTGGCGCAGTGAGCCCAAATCTGGACCAGTCCCATGCAATGCCTTTGGCAAGTCTCTCTTCCCATCAAAGTCTTCGGGCGCCAACTGTGCAGACTCAGCGGCTATGTAACATGAAGACTGGACGCGTGTAGTTCAGTTTGTGCATACCTGGGTGCCTATGTATTTGCTCTCATGCACATGGGTGAGCATATGTGTAATTTTGTGAATGATACACATATACTATCTTGAAGATGCGTGTCTTTGTATTTTCTTCGTGTTCTTTGTACGCAGTCCCAGAATCACAGACGCGCACACACACACACATGCCACCTGCATTCGCACACCTGCAAGAACAAACACGCGCGCAGGTGCATGCTGCCGAGATGTCCACCCATACTTCCATAACCGACACATAGAGACTGGCTATATAACGGTGGGCACGTCTCTGTTCTCTTTGTGAGGGAAGACGAAGACCTGATAGACGTGTGCAGACCACCCCCTCAAAGCCACAAACACGGGGGCTTCTTCTGCCGAGTGGGGCAGGAGTACCTGGTCGAGGAGGCGCTGCGCTCCGCAGAGGCTCGGCGGCCGACGGATGCTGCGCTGCTTGGGCAGCGCTGGCAAGTGGGGCCTTTTAGGGGGGGTATGAGGCTGTATGGCTTTTGGAATGGTTGAGCAGGTTTTGGTGCTGTTGTGGGCTCAGTTGCCAGGAGAGCCTGTCGATTGCCGGACATACAAGCACCAGAAAGCATGAGTCGGGGTTTCTTACTGTGCGAGTTGTGTGGTCCCATCGTTCGGCCACTAGGGCCGAGCTGAGTATGCCGACGCCCAAACGTCCCTTCAAACAAAGGTCACCCCCTGTTCAGTTCAGCAGCCACACGTCAAAATTCGTGTTGCTTTGTTCTTGGCTTGTTGTGCAGATGCTAGGCAGAAGCTAGATGAAGTCAAGGCGCGAGGAGCTGCTCCAACGACTGGGCGTGCTTCCTGCTCCAGCTGTGTGGCGCTGGGCTGGAAAAAGAGACCCTGCATGCATGGGGATCCGGGGTGCTTGTCCCCGAACAACTGCATGTAACACTGTACGCAATGTTAAGCATTCAGCAGCCGGCTAATGGCGTCGAATGGTTGGAGGATTGGTACAGGCTTTTCTCTCTATGGTTACAAGCCAGCCATGTTGGACCGCACTGGGCTGATTACCCCATGGTTGACTGAGATGCTGAAATTTGGGGCTGAGCGTTTCGTGTTCGTAGCTACCAGGACTTGCGATCCTCTACTCTCCAGCAGCCCTGGCACCCTGGTCTTCAGTTCGAGTCCCAACGACTGTGGCAGGCTACCTTGAGCATCTGAGTCCCTTCATGCATTGATGGTGCCGTGGCAAAGCTCCCGAGTGCACCTTGTGAGTCCTGCGATTGATTTGAGTTTCACGTTGTCATGGTTAATCGGCATCGGCGGAGCAACAGTGCCCACCGTCTTCTTAGTCGGGTAAAGCCTGGCTTTTGCGCAAGACTCATAGCAGGTGCCAGGCAGGTTCAAAACAACACAAAGGCTGCGCTTGCCTACATGGGTCGATGAGTCGGTCAGGACAATTGGTGTGAACGTTCGTCTTCGACCCTTCCATCTCGGAACCGTTCTGGCTAATTCTATAGTTTCTGTGAAGTCATTGTTTTTTCAGACGGCTGTCGAATTGTAGAGCCGTGCCTACTTGTAGAAAGTTCGTGAGCAAACAGGGGCAGCAGGACAGGAAAGGCATCATCTTTTTGCCTCTTCCAGTTCTCAATCCCTTGGTTGGAGTGAGAATTCCAGAATTCTAAATGCTACCTCGGATAGCTCCGAGTGATTGTGTGGGTGGAGGGAGTGAAGACTTCGCAGGGAAGCGGGCCGCGGTCACGTCATGATATGTCCCACTGCTGTCCCATTGCTCGGTATCTCCCGCGGCTGCTCCGGCTCCCAGCATAGTTTCTTCGTTGCTTGTACGATGTCCTGCATGACCGGACGCGCGCGCAGCTGTGGCCTGAGCTCCGCTTCATGCGATTCACAGGGCTCTTTGACAAAGCTAGATTTTGTAGAGTATCAGGCTTGCTGTAGCGGTAGTTGCTTGCCTTGCCTGCTCGAGCGCTTAGGTCGGGAGATGCCTTGCCTGGGTGCTTAGCTACTCTTGTTGCTCAGTTTTCTGGGGTATTCAGCACTAGGTGAAACTGCAGGCGGACGCTAGCCAGCAGTCACATGGGTCCCAACACTTAGTCGATAAGTTGCGTCATCGTTCCCATATAAGGAAGGGCAATCCCGTGATTGAGACCATGAGCGGCTGGTCACCAGCGGCGCCAAGGTACAGAGAGAATGAGATAGCGTCCGGGCCATGGTCAGTCTGCCTGTGCCCATCGTTGGCTTGGATTTGGTAGGCCCTTCTCGCCTGCTGCGGCCGGTGCTGCCGCCGCTAGCGGTGCCAGCGGTGCCAGCGGTGCCAGTGCCATGGGAAGTTGGCGCCGGGCTGCCGAGTAAGGATAGCGCGATTTCAGAAAGCGGCTGATGAAGTCCTCGCTTCAAACGTCTAAGAGTCTAAGCTAAGTCTAGAGAGTTGGAAATGATTTGGATAGCACTCGCAACACAACTTCGGGATGCGGCGGCTCTCTGCCTACACAAGACTTGAGTCCCTACACCGCAGCCTACACTTTCATGTCTCGATGTTTGGAGAGAAGAAGGTGAGGGTTATCGGATGACGAATGTAACCTTTATGGCACGTGATGGTTTAGTCTGTCGTGCAAGATCCGGGCTTGGCATCTGTGAGAGCTGTAGTTGGCTCTGTACTGTTGGCCGAGCATGTAGGTGCTAGCAAACATATAGACAGACCCATGAAGCGCCATGTGCATCATGTTCTCTGCTTCACGGGCCGACGCAGCTACAGGGGATGCAACAGACACATCACACCACAGCCTCGTTTTCCCAATGCCACCTGAGGCTTTGGTCCCGAAGTGAGGCACGTGGAGGCTCCAGCATCAGAGAAGGCCGCCTTCCAGCTGACTCTTTCGGCCGTCATCTGACCATCGCCTGTTCCACGAAATGCGGACTCGGGGCAGAATTGTTTTCGATACAAGGGGAGACATGGCGGTTCGTGGCGCGAGGCTAGAAGCAGAGAATCGACAGCATTCGAACCTGACCTCTCCACCCAAAGTCTCAGATCTTTGAGGCCGCACCCGAAACAACGATGTGGAAAGCCCCGAAGTCCTAAACCTGGAGAAACCTTTCTCCCGGAACGCTCAGTCAGATGACTCTACATGATACTTCTTTTCTGACATTGTGGCAGTGGAGGTGAACCAGCTCCGACGGTCCTTCACCTCCCTCCAGGCCACACCGGGTATGCTTGGGATCCTTTTGAGTCTGGGGCACAAGCTATACACAACAAGGATCTCCGATGTCAGCTGTGCGGGTCAGCAACGTCTCGAAATGACCCTCGGGGGGCAAGAACCCTTTGGTCCAAATTGCGAAGTGCTTGGCTTCAAAGCCCTGCAAGGCTGAGATGCAACTCTCCTTCCAGAGACAGGATGGAGAGGTGGCATCCGAACCGCCTGGGCCTTTTAGGGCCCTTTGGGTTACATCTCCAAGTTCACCCAAGCCTCGGGCGGGCAAGGATTGGTTCGACAGCTTCTTTGGAGGGCTGTGATTTCAGTGTTTACTGATGAAATTAGGTCAAGCTCTTCTCTTGCAGGGTCTCACGCAGCCACTGTACTCGGCTGCGTGAGAGGAGAGGTTCAACACACAGCTGGAGCTCAAAGCCAGAGTGCCCTTTCCGAGCTGTTCGAGGTTTGGAGCCTTTCTTCCCAACTCGGGACGCGAGGGCGTGTGCCTGCCTTACAGTATCGGCCGAGGGATCACGTCGGAAGCTGCAAGCCGGAGTGGCGCAGGTAGATTTCCAGGCATCCGGGAAAGCATCAGCTGTCCGATGTCTCCTTGCTAAGTCTCGCACCGGTGGCCGGTGGCAGCATGGCGCTGGGAAGCTGCTGCCTCGGCACATATCCGCGCCGGTATTCGGAGACACCATTGAAGTATGAGATGGAGACACATGTTTGGCAGGAAATGTAATGATTATTGTTATTGCCGTTGTCCTTCTTGCTGTGCTGGAGCTTGTATTGCGTTTTGTTGGCTTCACACGTTCGCCTGTCGCTTTTCTGGTGCATTTCGCTGTGTGCGTGTGGTCTGCTGCTTTTTGCTTGTTGCTTTGTGTCTGCTACCTGTCGCTTGAGCTAGGGCGTGCTGACATGGTCTAACCGACTATTTATCAGGGCTTATTTTGTAAGTCACAGGCTGGCCCGATACTCCCCGCATCATGTTGCTGCGAGGTAGGTATACAGCTGCGCAGACGCGCAACAAGGCACCAAATGACCAGCAGATAGATACACAGGATGATCGATGTATGGCTCGCCAACACACCCCCCTGTCTGTCACAAACGAAAGAGTAAACACAGATCTGTCACAGCCAAAACCTGTAAAGAGAACGAGGACCAGACAGACAAAATAGAGAGATAGGCCGATCAGCGAGCCTCTCACTCTCGTAGGTGACCCAGGTAGGTCCGTATGAAAGAAGGGTCTATGTAATCTCTTTCCTTGATACTTCATCCAGGCAGAAAGATCTTATCTAGTAATTCGGGGTGCATTTTTATGTTGTGGGAATGATCAGTGCCTTTTTTGCCCTTCGTTTTGCCGCCTTTAGAACCTGTAGTCCTACGTGCCTGAGGCTCCTGCAGCCTTAAAGTCACTGCCCTACATTTCCTCTGCGGGCAGACTTTCTATTCTGCGGTAGCATTTGGAACGGAAAGGCTTGCGAAAGCAATTCCACGCACACGTAGCAGAAATCACAGTTCGGATGCCTTGTAGTTCCGGCAGTCGTATGTTCTTGCAAAAGCACCGAAATCCCAAGCCCATAGGTCTTAACTACCCTCCCGCGCAAACCAGGGCAACCCCAGCAGAATCCCTTTGAGACCTAACTGCAATACCAATGACTTTGTGCACGACCAATGGTTCTGAAAGCGAATGCAAATAGTTGTCATGTTGTAGTCTTGGAGAACATACTTGATATGGGTGTCGGGTCTCCAATACTATGCATTGATGGTTTGCGTTCATGTTTCCAGTCTGCTTAGCTGTTGAACGGCTCCGACCGTCGAAGTGCCCCATTCTGGCCAAGGCAGCAGCAGTTTAGCAAGCACTGTTCCCGGCGGAGCCGCTGACGTCTCTCCAAGCAATGCTGGGCTCCTGGTGCAGTTTCTTTGAGACCTACTGTAGTTCACATGCATGCAAGCACTCAAGAGCAGGGTTGAGCCTCCTCGTTTCGGTTATGTTTACAACTGAAGCAGAATAACGTCTTCGAGGGAGGACTCGTAGATGGATCACGCGTCTAGGTTCAGAAAATCGAAAACTTTGCGTGCGCCTTTGCAGGATTGGATGCTGATGTCTGCTGGCTGGGTGAAATGGGCTTGATTGACATGCTTTGGACTTCTGACCTAGTAGAAGGCAGGTCAAGCCTTATCCTAGGCCACTGATAGTCCTTGCGCCACTTCGACAGCTAGGCCAAGAGCGAGACTGGCGAGCTCGATGTGTGGTTGAAGGCCGCATGCCGGGATTATTTTCGGCCTGGTGCCTGGGGTACTCCGAGATCCGCTCCTAGTCTGGCAGCGCGTTCGGCCGTGATGTCTGTCTGCGTGCCTGGCCACGTGATTCGCTTGATTTCATGCCGACAAAACGACATCAAGCGACACCGCAGCTTTTCCATCGAGTTTCAGGTTTGTCGGCCTCTGACTCAATGTTCCGATTCCGATCTGCTGTTCGTCGGTCTGTAGCCGGGGTTAACAGATGCGCATGACCTACTCTTCGGCCCTTCTGCATTCAAGAATTTCGGCACAGTGCTGGTGCTTCATGCCAGGAGAAAGCGCAGAAGATCAAGGAGCTCCGATTTGTCCGCCTTCGGGGATGCGCAAGCACGGTTCACTTCGAGATCAGGAAGTGTGAGTGTTTTTTGCATATTCTGCCAGCTGAGAGTGGGCTCAGAAGGCGAGGTGATGCTGGCGAAGTAGATCTGTTCAGATTGGCTTCGTGGGCATAGTGAAGAGCACTGGCCTCAATGAAGATACTTGTAGCGAGAGAGAGCGGGAGAGCTTTTTACCGGCGATCGTGGGTTTTCACTGTCCCCCCAAAAGGCCTGACAACAGGGGCGCACCTCTCGGTGCGGGGCGCCTCACCAGCTTCCTGGACCCCCGAGTGAAGTGAAGAGGCGAGTGTTATTTCACCTCCGCGGAGTCCCAAGTGGCCTGGTGACTCAACCCGTCCCCCATGCCCTGGAGAAGAAGACGAGAGCTAGTCGGTCCACAGTGTTCGTTGTAATTAGTCAGTCGCAGGGAAGTTACACGTGCTCCGCAAGCCGTTCATCGGATGGGCACAGACTCCTTAAGCCAGACGGTTGGATTGGTTGTGAGGTTATGAGGGATAGCTGTGGGAGGGTTTGTCGTCGAACCAGAGCTCGGTCCGACGCGACGGTTGTCTCTGATAGCAACGGTTTGCAAGTCTTGCTTGCGGATGCATGTGAAGAAATCTTCCTTTCGGTACCTTGCGAGGACACGCATTTGACAACGCCGGTTCCACCATGAGCTTTCTATTGCTCAAAGCGAATTGCATGTTGTTTTCCGAAGGCCCCTAACCGCCGCTTCAATGCCAGTATACATTCTGGCTAATTGAGATGGCCAGCTTGTGCTTGCTGCAGCAGCGCGGGCGCAAGCTGGTACAAGAGGTCGGCTTGGAAGATGTGGTGGCCGTGGCCTCCACCGCCGAGTGTCCTGGCAAGCAACTTCGTCTCGACTGCAACCCTCTAAACTACGTGCGAGAGATCGATCGAAAGAGGACGGCGACGGTCGATCGAAAGAGGACGGCGACGGTCTTGACTCTGGCTTTAATTGGAGTAATTAATTCCCTTGACATCTTTAGCAATCCCCTTTGCAGTTTCGTATTCGGGCTCTGCACACCTTGTACTGTGCTGAACGAGTCGAAGGAGAGAGGATTGAAAAGATCACTGTATTGCCATGCGACAGCTTCATCTTGCTAAACGAGGAGGTCACAGACTAGGGGCTAGTACATGCTACTTGTACTCAGAATTAGCCACCTGAACATGTCTTATGTTTCGAGTTTACATAGTGTTGTTTTGAATCCTTCTTGCGACGATATCATCGGAGATCGCCGGTGAAGAATAATATGATTTTGCTCATGGTTTTAGGACGATGGCGATGTCGACAACCATGGTTCTGGAAATGACTACGTTGATTGCGATTGCTATTGATGCCATGATGGGTCTCTCGTTTCTACTATGCCCTGTTCTTGTTTGTTGTGAGTGTGGAGGTGCTTTTACAGTCTTCGTGCTTAGGTTTACATGCGGAAGTTTAGGACGAATGGTTGATGACTGGACAGCATTTGCCTTCAGAGTAGTATTTGCCTTCAGAGTCAAGCCACGAGTCACCCCAAGGCAAGAGCTTCGCACATCGGTTTTTGAGCTTCTGGGCTCCGGTCACCTTTTGGAGGCGCCAGTGCTTGTGCTCTGAGGTAGATTGGTGTAGAGCTAGATGGATGCAGCGGCAGGGAGAGAGAGAGCGAGAGAGGACGAAGCTACGTATTGTTCTTCAACCAAGTAACTAAACCATTTCCTAAAACGGGGGAGCTGACCAATTCGACTTTTCACTCCGCTGTCATGTTATCCAAGCCGATGCATGTTTTTTTCAGCCCCGCGAATCGGGTTTTAACGTTACGGTGAGTGATGCAGGCATCAAGGTTGTTATGAACTTTGGTGACTTCCCACTCCGAGTTTTCGCGCCCTTCCAAAAGCCCCGGACAGCAAACGGGGGGGCCTAGAGCCCGGAAAACCTTAACAGCCCTCTATGCCCGAAGGAAGAAGAGGACGAAGCTCGTACGAGGATTATGCACGATCTAAAGGGTGTGGGAAACGGTGGCAGTCTGTCAGGTGCAATCTTCTCTAGCCCTCGAGTGCTTCAGGTCATTCTGGATGCATATGGTATCGATGGCCTTTACAAGAAGACTTCTATCTTTGAGACTGCGGATCGCAGCGGCCAGCAGCGCAGTGATGGCGACTAATGACTAGCAGTAGGCGTCAGGAGCAGGAGCAGAAGCAGCAGCAGCAGCAGCAAAGACAACCACAGCGACGATGGTTTGCTTCACAGTCACCGCGATGTACATGATAATCATTCGCTCTTGCCCACACCTGAAGTTACCGGATTAAGGATCCGCAATTTGTGGATACCGTCACAATTCCTAGACGTAGTTATACGGTAATACAACGGTCAGTTTTAGGGAGTCCCGTGATCCTTGTTCTTCCCAGCCTGGCAATCATGGAGTTACCGAGAAGTCCGAATCCCTACCGCCGGAGGCCATCAATGGCGGCTTCTCTGTGGCCACGATGTTACTCTCTGTGCCATGCCCGTGGGTCTTCCTCTGTTTCTTTGGGATCCATTGAGGGGCTTGTAGGGTCCAGTGGGTCGTGTTGCGGCCATTGCTTTCCACGAGTCAGATTCTGTGTCCTGTGGCCATGTGCAGTCTTTCAGGTGGTTCGGCAGGTCGTTTTCAGGCGGTTGAAGGTTGCCGGCCACGAATGATGCAAGCCGGGCAGCCAGCCAGCGCCTGCGCTCCATGGAAGGTCAGTTGCCTGCTGATCCCCGTGTTTCTCGAAGCCTCTGGCTGCAAGGCTCGGGATTCCAGGTCAGTTCCGGGTTTTGGAGATGGGTTTGCGCTGAACCATGCTGAACCTGACGGCTTGCCGTTTCTTGGGGAGAATCGGTTGAGCACCTCGAAAGGCACTAGTCAACCAGCAGCCTTTGCCTGGAAAGCCCAAAGCAAGAAGCAGACCAGGCGCAGAATGCGCAGTTCTTGTCTTTTTGGATTTGGTGCTGGAGATTCCACCCCACTCTCTCGCCTCTGCTGCAGACGGGTGGGATCCTGTCCTCTGACCGACGAGCTCTTCGTGTTGTCTGGCTTGGGCAGTGGGTCCTCGCTACCATAGCCGCTCAGAATAAACCTGGGATCTTGTTGTTGATGTCAGCCGTGCTGAGTTCGGAGCGTGCGCGGCAGCAGGTAAATCTCGTCCACAGGCCGGAGGTAGCCATAAGTTGCAAGGAAGCCGCGCCAAATATGCTAGCAGCATGGTTTGGAACCTTGCACATTTGTGAGCAAGCCGCACAGTCCAGACACGGAGAGGGCACTGGCACGCTGGCCTGGCATTGCGGGTCCAGTTCTCAGGACATGACAATTCTTACCCCTGTGTCTTACGACCTGGTGCAACAGAGACTTGGCTTGTCCAGGTTACATAGGGGGAGAACGCAAGCTTAAGGGCGGGGCGAAGGCGTTGCTTAGACCATCTCCCTGTCAGTCGCAGAGCAGCTCCTGGAACGGAAGCTGCTAGCACGGAATTCTCCATGGTCTCAGGTGCGAGTCCAACCCCTCCCGCCGGAGAAGGGGAAGCGCTCCTCTAGTCTTCTTCCTTTGGCAACCAAGGCTTGGGTATGGAGCGGTATCTTCTGGATTCTTGCTCTCTGCACCGCAGGCCCCCTGAAAAAGACGTGCCGTGTCAGATACTGTTCGGATGCTGCATAGCCGGCAACAGTTCGGCTACGCTTGTGCAGCAGAAAGTTGAGCCCAGCAGCTCCGCTGCTGCTTGTGCTGCAGTCCCACAGAGCTGACTAGGATTATAGGGCCAGTCACCGGTCGTGTTGAGGATGAGCCTTTACCGTTCTGCGCCACCCCACAGCTGCCTTTGCTTCTGGAGCACTCGACAAGCTGCTGTGACAGGTTTTGCAGCCCATGGGCGCTATCCTGTCCCGGCTGATCACAGAAGGCCGGAGCTACGCTTTCTTGCGCCGCTTCATCCTGAGCGGCCTGTGGCTTGGATTGCTTTGGGCTGGATGCAAGGGAGAGCTTCCAGCAATTTGCTGCTTGAAAACTGCCGTCAGACCTGATCGTGAGAGCGTCCTGCTGCTTCCGGCTTCGTAGCTAAAGTAACAGGCCGAGGTGTTGTTTTAGCTGGTGCTACTTCAGCAGAGAGAGGAGAGATAGAGAGAGAGAGAGAGAGAGGGGCCCGTAGCCATTTTGGCTCAAGCCGCGAGTGGTTCAAGGAGGCGGGGGGCCACTCTGCCCCTTTCTTTCTTTCTTTCTTTCGTCTCGCTCCGCTTCTCGGAATCGGCCCCCCGTCCTTCTCAACCCGGGCGCTTTTGCATCTCTCCGCGAGCCGCTTCTCTCCTCTTTGCGATTGCTGAACACCAAGGGGGTTATCTGTGCCCGGAACCAGCTCATCGCTACTGCCGACGACCTAGGTGTGCAACGCACCTGACCGAGATCCTTGCCCAGTCCCACGAGGACTTTGTCAACCCTCGTCGTCCGGGTGAACGGCGAACCTACAGGTGTTCCAGCGCCAGTACACGATTCTCAACTTGAAGATGGCAGAACCTATGGATGTCAATGCCCAGGCCAAGAATGAGTCCCCTGCGCGAAAAAGGGGAATTCAAGAAGAGCAACCCCTCAGCCTCGATGCCATTCGTGATGTTGTACGAGGGGAAATTCAGGGCGCAGTGGCAGGCATGAGTGACAGAGTCGCGGCATTGGAGAAGAATCTTCAGCAGCATAATGATCGTAGCTTTCAAGCGGTGGAAACTCTCTCCACCGGACAAGCTGACCAAGGACTTCGCATTGCAGAATTGGCATCAGATTCTAAGATTCTGGCTGGAAGAATCTCGCAGCTCGAGGGCACAGTCAAAACCATCCAGTCCTCGGGGAGTACGCCCTCTACTACAGAGTCTGGACGTGTGCCGGCACTCGTCATGGGGGGATGGTCCCCCGACAGCCCCGCTAGTGACGTCCTGCAAAAGGCCAATGAGATGGCTCGGGACTTACAACTGCAAATCAATATGTCGGAGGCTTTTGTACCAGGGGTCCGCAGGGGCTTCGTCCTGATCCCCTTGACGCCTAATGAAGGAGAATCTGATGATGCCATGCGCCAACGCGCCCAGGCTTGCATTCGTCGGGTCAATGCGTCCAACATCCATTTGGGACGTAAGCCTGACGGTAATCCAGCAAAGTTATGGCTTACGGTGAGCCAACCCCCTGAGCGCCGACGCCGTGCAGCTTTGGCAGGAAAGGTCAAGCGTCTCATCATCGAAGCAGGTGGTCCCTCCACCTTGCACAGTATTGAACCGGAGTGGGCCACCGGGACAGTATGGTTCCGCAACGTGAAGATCAGCTCCGCAACATCAGCAGGCCCGCCCGGGTCCACCGCGGCCGGATGTGGCTGGATAGACCTCCAGCAGATTGCTGGCCTCCTCTCGGTCAACAAAGAACAGCTGGAGAAAGCGTGGGAGCCACTCCACGCAGCGCTGAGGTGACTGGACGAAGCACTCGCAGCAGGGGATTTTCCCCTCCCGTCTCACTTGACTGAGGTGCGGTCTCAAGACGAAGCCGCCCACCTGCACTTCGCTACCTGGAACCTTGGTGGTCATAGCCCGGGGGCAACCCTGGACCTGCTCACTAACTTTCGGGGTACGCCTGCTCTCTCCC
This sequence comes from Symbiodinium necroappetens, assembly GCA_905231915.1. Lineage (NCBI taxonomy): Eukaryota > Dinophyceae > Suessiales > Symbiodiniaceae > Symbiodinium > Symbiodinium necroappetens. The sequence goes on along the minus strand of CAJNJA010025241.1, from coordinate 19,633 downwards.
GTTTGCAAATAGTGTTTCTCCAAGAGATCACTTGCAAAGGGGGACCCCATTTCGAATTTAACGATTCCTGGATCCTCTTGCATGGCAAACATGAGTCGGAATGGCGGGGTTGTGGGATCGCTTTCCTTAAAACCCTAGGCGTGCACCAGTCTACTCGACTGCACACTGCTTCCATAAGTACCCAGCTGAGATTACATGGCAACAGGACGATTGGGCTCATCTCAGGTCATGTGTCGCACAAGTTCAGCATTGCACAGACAGCCGAAGCCCTGTCGAGCTGGGGTGATGCCCCATGCCTCAAGTCGTTCAAGGTTTTGCTTGGCTTTGATGCGAATGAAACCTTCTTGCAGCCAGGGGGGTTCCTGGGTGACACCACGTTATCCTGTACTGGTAGAGGAGAACAAATTCTCCAATGGTGTCTTGAGCATGATATCGCAATCCCGGAGCAGGATATCGACTGCCCCTCACATTTTCCCTACAACCCTGATCTGAAGCCGAGGCGCATTGATTACATTGCCACCAGAGGGATGCGAATTCTGAATGCGGAGGTAGGCAATTTCAGAGACAGAGCGTCGTCTGACCATGAGCCCATCCTGAGCCAGGCGATTCTCCCTGTTCCCCAAGGCCCGAAAAGAGAGGTGATGTGGTGTGCCCGCCAGCTCAACCCAGGAGTTGATGCCTTGCTCAACACGTTACCCCAAGGGCCGGGGGATCCGCACTATCTGATCTCACAGACTGCTAAGGCGATCACTCAGCCTGCCAACCGCTCATCTAAGTTCAGGGAGAGCCCTGCCCTTAAGCAATTGCGTCGAGATGCCAAGCACATACCAGCGGGCCCTGCATCAAGGCAAGCATGGAAAGCCATTTCCAAGAGCCTCCAGCAGGAAAGACGCCAGTGGAAGCAGTCTTTGGCCAACCGTGCAGGCCAGCTTGATTGGCACGCTCTCAGGTCGCTCAAGCATAAAGATGCGAACACCAACTGGGCAGCCCGCCTCCTAGATGATCCCTCGTGGTCCGAAAAGCTACAAAAACACATGGAGTCCATTTTCACCAAAGCGACACCCTCGCACACTAGGAGTGCTATGGAACTCCTCGTGAAAGAGACAGAACTCCTATGTAAGCAATGCCCCTGGCGTCCGTTCACGGAAGCCGAGATGCGTGTTACAATGGCCAAATGGAAGAACCATAAAGCTACCGGTCCCGATGGGATAGCTTTGGAAGCGTTGCGGGTCATGTTTGACCACCCACGATGGCAGCCGAAATTGAGCGAGCTGCTCAATGACAGTTTTTATAGGGGTGCACTGCCCCCTGAAGCCGCGAAAGGTGCCTCCGTGCTTTTACCCAAATGTGTGCTGCCAGCGAACTGGTCAGAGACCCGGCCAATCACACTGTCCAGTGCTATCCTGAAGTGGATCTCCCAGCTTTTGCTCCATAGGGGGGTTCCCCTTCTACAAGACACGTGTCAGCGCCAATGGGCAAGCAAAGGCAAGCAAGGCGTCGAGCTGATCTTGGCATTACGTAAACTTGTGCGTGTCGCGCATGAGTGGAAGACACCGTTCTACGTAGTGAAAATAGATATAGCCAAAGCCTTCGACTCGGTGGCTCAAGAGAAATTAGGTGAGCTCGTTGTTCGCAAGATAGCCAGAAAGGGGGGCCTCCCCTGGGAAGCTCGCTTGTGGCTTAGCCTGCTTGAAGCACGAGAGCTTTGCTTCCACGTGCAAAATAGCCACGTCAGCATTGACCAAACAAACGGGGTACGGCAGGGAAGCCCCGATAGCCCGGTTCTTTTTGCGGCCCAGATAGGAGAGGCTTTGGATGCAACCTTACATGCTGTGAATGGAGGGCACCCTCCGCATGTAGGTCGTCACAAGGCCCTCGAGCCTCCTCCACATTCAGGCGCAGCCTTCATGGATGACACGTACATTTGGGGAGAGAGCCCAGAATACGTCCAGAAGGTTTTAACTGAACTCGAGAAGCGGTTGAGGGTTCTAGGCTTGAGCATCAACCCTAAAAAGACACAGGTCATCTCCAACCGCGTTGATGACCCCTTCCGCTTCCTTATAGGGGGAGTCCCTGTTATCCCGGATGGTCCCAAAGCCCTCATGACGATCTTAGGTGCGCCTATCTCCATCTCTGGGGATGTTGCTCCCATTGTTGCCGAAATGCAAGGCCGTGCCAGGCGAGCTTTCCATGCCCATAAGAAGATTCTGTGCTCCAACGCACCCATTAAAGAACGACTTCTCATGCACCAATGCCTCGTACGCAGTGCAGCTTTGTGGGGCTGTCCGGCATGGCCTGTCAATGCAGCGCTCCTGCAGGCAGCAAATAGCACGCAACTCTTACAAGTCCGCACCATGCTTACGGGGAAGCGAGCCCCGACAGAAAGCTGGCCAGAGTGGAACGCCCGTACCATGCGTAAGTCGAGGGCCCTGCTGCACTTTCATAAGCTCGTCAGGTGGTCTTCGCATGCCCTCCAGATGCAGTGGAGCCTATGGGGGCACATAGGCCGTGCCCCATCCTCCCCCACATTCCACATTTTGAGGTGGAGAGATCTCACCTGGTGGCGCGACCAACAGAGCCTGCCCCCTGGACCAGCTCCAAAAGGGGTGCGACATATTGGCCATCACGACCCTGACAGAGATCCTGAGCGTCAAATCGGATCTGTTGCAGGGCTGCAGTGGTGGACACTCGCCTCGAACCGAAGCGCATGGCAGCAGGCTGAGAAAGCCTTTCTTGAGAAGTACGACCCTCCATGGGCAAGTGGCCGCCAGCTGGTCCTGCCTGGGGCCCCTAACTTGGTGCCCAACAGACGCCAAACCAAAACCCGAGCCCGGGGAGATCCCCCGGCCCTACCCGCCATCCAGAATCTCCTGGCAGATGAGGTAGTGAGTGCAGCCTGACCTGAGGCTGACTAATGACTGTTTCCACAGGACCAGATCAGTCACAAGCAGCTGTTCCTCCGTGAATCTGCAATCGCCTCTCCACTCCCCCCCCCTGGGGTTTAGGTCCCCTTCCCCTTGTCATTTGCTGGTCTCACTCTCCTTCGATGCTGTCTCCCAAGGAACCCTTCCTGCAGCATTCCATCCGCACCCTTTTTCAGCGAGGCAATGCCGGCTCAAGAGTTTGGTCCTCTCAGCTAATGGACCCCGCTAGTGACATTCTGTGCCATGGCCCCTCTAACACACTAGCAGCCTGTCAATTACTGGCGCAGACTCTTGCTGAGGGTTTTGACAAGCGTTCGCTTAAGCTGGGTCTTTACGTTCGTGTCAGCTGTGGACTTCACGAACACACGCGCTTGTACGCCGACACTACCAAGCTTCTCGCCTCTTTGCTGAGGGAGCAGTTCCCAGGGAGTCCCTTCCTCGCGATGGCAATCCTCTGGGATCCCGACTTTCCCTTACACCGTGATCAACAGAATGACTGGCTCCCGAATCTGATCTTTGAGTTGCAGTCTTGCCCGCAAGGGGGCACGTGGATCGAAAACCCTGAAGGAACTGCTGCCCTGGAAATGCCAACGGGCGACTTAGTCTGGGGAACCATCCTCCGAGGCGCCTCCAAGATCAGCGCTAGGGCCCTGAGACATTGCAGTATTAGGGGACGCACCCCTAGGCACGTTCTTGTTGCCTGGACGCCATCAGGGTGGAGAAGCACCCCGTCTGCTACCATGGAAGTACTGAGAGCTTTGGGCTTCGTTCTGCCAACAGTGGAAGACAGCCGCAGAGCGCAGCTGAGCACGTGGAGAGGGTCTGCACTGATCCAGAGCCCCATATGCTTCAGCTCTGCTGCACGGCGTGGAATCAACAGCACCCTAGGTTCAGACGTATGGCCTCAAGGAGTACTCCAGGGCGACTCAGGGGTCATTCTTGACTACCCCGAGAGCGAATGAGCACGATGCCTCGTTCTCCCTGCGAGAGTTTTGGCTCTACACTACAGACTCGCTGGCAAGCCTGACCAGATTTTGCTCCGATGCGGGACCGTGTGCAAAACACGAACATGCTGGCACAATAGGCCACCTGTACAGCAACACTATGTACCGCAAGCTGCCTCTGGCACTTTCGTAGCCCTTGAGCCGGGTGTGCAAAACTTCAGTCACTCTCTCAGGGTCCAGTGTTGTAGGTGCCCTTCCCCTAGTGGTTGCCCCCCTGCATCGTCCCTGTTGCTGCATTTTTTGCCCGTGCCTGCCAGACATGCTTTGCAATCAAGGTTTACCGTTGTGCATCAGCGCTCGAGCGAAGCTTAAGGCCTGAACGTGCATGAGCCCAGCTTGCATGGAATCCGGTCTCGAGGTGCCAGGCTTTCACACCCATGCCATGCCCCACTCCGCTTCGTTGCATGGCTCAGGTGAGGGCACTGCCCTTCAACTTAGGCACGACAATCAGGCGCGACCGGGCCTGTCATCCGTGCTGTACAATCATGAAGCACCACAGCCCTGCGAAGTGTGGAAGAGGAAGGATCCTCTTTCTTCTGATCATTTCGTTGCTGTACGGCCTGTTCTGGCAAGGGAGTGCTGGGCCCAAGCCTGCATCTACAACAGAGGTCATCTATGTCGAGTCCAGTGATGACAGTGCTACAGATGATGATGTGCCGTTAGCCCCACCGGAAGAGGAAGACATACACGGCGAGCACACGGAGATGACCGCCGAGCAAGGGGGGGTACCCCTGCAGCCAGAGACCCTAACAATGGCCGTCGAGGAGGTCGTGAACCTCCCTGTCACCCACCACGTGGAGCTCCACCCACTCTGTGAGCCACAGGCTAGTTGCGACCCCCCACCAAAGGCGAACTTGGGCAACACTCAGGAGCAGGACATAACTTCATCGTCTCCTATGACAACAAGCTCGCCGAGATCCTCTACGGCAACTTCCTCAGGAACACATCATCAACAACATGCACAACGCCGACCTCACCAGCAACAGCAACAACTACATCCTGGAGATTCTCAACCCAGTGCACTCCCCCCATTACGTGATCCAGGACTTCCTCACGGGCATGGTTATCCTCAAGGTCATCAACCTTACCTTCAACCACATGAGCCGTGCCAAAGCACAGGCCCGCATTGTTCCTCCGCGGGACAAGTGCAACTGCTGCAGGAAACTCAGCAACACATGTCAATGGACACTTGGTCGGCCTGGGATGATGTTGCAGACGCGTCGCAGCCAGCACAGGGGATGACCGCGCCTACTACCGGGTCGGCCTCTACCTTTAGACTGGGATATGCCACCACCTATGACCCGGCAGCGGACCCCTGGCATGAAGAAGGCCAACTCGGCACAGACGAATTCCAGCACAACCCCATGGCGCCATATCTACCACCGCCTCATCGCCCGCACGATCAACCTGTCCTACAACCAGGCATGCTACAGCCACCCACCATGGACCCATGGCAAACTTTTGCCAGGGAACTGGCAAGCACCGAACCGTTGCTGCCGCCAGACCAATGGGCGCACAACAACGCGCTTGGGCTACAACCACCTGCAACTGCCGTCCCACAGATGCCCGCCGACCTCATGGAGGATGTCGAGCAATTCCACCAGGGCCAGGCCGAAGAACCGGAGCCTGAACTCAGCCTAGCTTGTCAAGTTGACCAGCTGCAAGGGGAGGACCTTTCTCAGGGAGAACCGACGGTGCACGCCCCCCCCAATGACGGTGGCAACACCCCACTAGGACTTCTACCACAACAAGCTCATGCAGAGGGCGAGGATGAAGGGCAGCAACCACGCAACTTGGAGCCACTGATCGAAAAGCCAATCGAACACAACGCCTCGAACGACTACCCAGAGGAACAGATGGCGAATGCAGACACTGAAGAACCAGAAGAACCAGCAGCGGAAGAAGAACTGACTCTGGACGATGAAGACGAAGAGGACATGGAATGGGATAGCGATGTAAGCGACGATGAAGATTTGGAACTCCCCGATGTGCCGACATCGCAAGCACCAGCACGTCAGCAGCAGCAGCAGCAGCAGCAGCAGCAGCAGCAGCAGCAGCGGGGGAGACCCCAGAAGGAGCCACAGCAGCAGCAACAAAAGCGCCAGTCCGGGCATGGATCGCAGCGCGTCAAAAACAAGCAAAAGAAAAGCGATGTCAAGCGCTTGTGGAGGCAAAGGGACTGGGGCGACAAGCCAGCTTGGTTGTCATGGCGTGAAGCGCTAGGCTGGCTGAAGAGGGGAGTCCAGCCCCCTGCCAAGCGTCCCAGCTCGACCCCGACCCCTGCTGATAAAGCAAGGCTCGCCAATCTTTTGTCGGCCCACCAATACATTCGGGATGCTTCAGGAGCCATTATTCCCCTCGGACCTGGACAGGCGCCGTCGTCCTCTCTAAATCCACAAGCATCATCGCGACCGCAACCAAGCACTGAGCCTCGACGTGATCCTCAACGAGATGAACAACAAGATGCACCACCACCACGCCCGCAGGAACCGGGGAGCAAGGCCGAGGCCCAAGCCCGCCAGGACCACTATGACCGACAAGCTACAAATCCTTATCGACTACCACCTGAACGAAGAGCCCAAGGACAGGCGGTCTCCCGTGCCGTCGCGATGGATCAACCTGCTCAACAAAGCCAGTGGCAACAACAACCACGAGAAGCTGAGCAAGACAAAAGGGGACGCGCCCCCGACCCCGGCGTGCAGGAGAGACGCCTCTCCTTCAGTCTCCCTGACGACCACCGGGAAGATCCACCAAAACCTACGCGTACCCAGCACGTCTTGAGGAAGCTCACGGACAGCACCACCGTACAGCTCACAGGAGATGGGGTCAGCCATTATCCTGTCCGTATTGTGGACAACAGACCTCTGTATATGCAGAACCCAGACTCAGCAGGTGAAGGTGTTGAACAGGGGGATACACTATTTGCTCAGCCAGCTCACCTGACTTCAGCTACTACACCCTCCAGCTCGGCATCGCCAATTACGAACGTTGGGGGTCAACCCCGCAACACTACCGTTGATCCGCTCGACACAACGGACCTTGACATCGAAGCCAACCGGGCTATCTCCCAAGGACAAGCACCTGGATGGAACATAGTGGGGCATGAGTCGACCATGCGCTCGTCCATACGAGTGGGAGAGATCAGCTTTGACATTGCATGGACACCGGGGGCGGGCCCCCCGACGATTCCGCCATCGATCCCCCTGGCCCCGCACAATGTCCTCACGCTCAAAGGCAGTGCCATTGGAGCATGGCGAGGACATGTATGGACGCCTACTCAAGGCGATGTTATACGTCACCCGCCTCGTGTCGTGGAAGCTCCTACCATAGTGGCGTATAGGCCACTGAATACGCCTCCCAAGGGGCCAGCTCTGGCATCCGGGGTGTGTATTACCCTGAGACCCGTGGGGCCATGGATATCCACAACGAGGTTCGAACTTACATTCGCACGCACCCCGAGGTTTTGGTTAGTGCAGGTCGAATCATCGCCTACGGCTGGCCAAGGGGAATTGCCCCTCTCCGCTGGACAGACATTTTTTCTCGAGTGGATGGGCTCGGAAAGAGAGTGGGTAAGACGACCAAGGTTCAGCGGGGATATCAAACAGCTCGGTGGGTACTCCACCGTGCCCCCCAACCCACAGCCCAGGCCACCAACGCCTCCACAAAGGAGAAACCACTCTCGAGGCCAAAGCTCAAGGCCTGTAGCAGGGGAAGACCCTGCCAGCGCAGCAGCAGCCAGTACTCTGTCACAACCAAAGCAAAGCACTGCCACTCCCCATGGGGAACATGGAGCAGGAATAGCAGGGGGCTCCCGTCCAGTACGTCCGTCAGTCAAGGCTACGCCCAAAGCCAAACCACCTCCACCACAACCCTCTTCAGGTTCGGAATCAGAGACTAGCTGGCCCAGCGAGGACCCGCCTGCTCCAGAAGCCATGGACGATGGAACAGCGCTACTGCAAGTGCCTGGGGGAATAGAAAAGCTGAGCGGCGTTGCTGACTATGGCGACACAGAAGAGTACGTGGCCCTCGTGCAACGACCTCCCCTACCACCACCACTACGACCTGAACGACCTGAACGTCATCCTGCACACGCCAGAGCCGAAGGTGACGATCCCGCCGAAGCTCACCCAACAGACTGGATGACGGTGACATATAATTTCCCACATGGGTTTACGATGCAAGGCCTCATGGAGATCCTGGACAAAATCCTGGGGGAAATCCTAGAGCATAGCTTCAACTTGCAGAGCCAATACCTCACACACATGGCATACCATGCTGCCTTCTACCTCGACAAACTCGCCGACCTACATAAAGCTAACCTCGCCGCTGGGGAGAGACCACCAGAACCTTTGGGCCCCAGTGATTCACAACAATCGCTGCCTGAGCATATGACGGTCTCCTTCCACATGGCGAACCCCCTCTCGGAGATCGAAGCTACACTGAGCAATCTAGCAAAGAACTACGAGGGACTGCCACATCGGCATGTGCGAAAGGAGCTTGCGAGGGTCCAAACTATGCTGGAGGAAAGTCGAGCCATGCTCAAAAAGTGGGCCAAGGATCCAAAAGCACCGGGAGCCCTACCCGGTCTAGCGGCATCTGGCAACGCCATCGATGCTGTTGTCTTCGCCAACCTCGCAACCGAAGAAGGTGGTCTTGCTACTATGGGAGAAGCCATCGAAGTTGCACACCAAGCCACCCTACGGTGTGCCAACTACATGGAGGAGTTGGTGCAGTGGCTTCGTGGACGGTTTGCTGAAGATCCGGGGAGCCCATCCCCTGTCAACACCGGGGAGCGACCAAGTGGCAGCAACCAGCAACCGGACTTCGGAAGGAATCCCCGCAAGCCCCTGGCTCGTAGTGGGGAACACATGGAACAGCAAGGGGGTGAACAGCCCCATCCCAAACAAGCGCGCATCTCATTGGAACCTCGCCGACCATGTCACGATGCTGGAGACACGAATGGCAGCCGACCTCTACCTGCACTCCCTCGAGCTCATGCAGGTTGCGACCCCGAACACCGAGGAGTACCACGCTGGATCGGGGAGCTGCCCCCCGAAACGGAAGGAGCACAGCAGGCGGAAGCAACGCCTTACCAGATCCTCAGAGCCCAACAAATCATCGAAAGGCTCATGCCTTTCCTGGAGCAAGAAGCAGCAGCGATGTTACAAGATGCCCATTCCATGCTATTCCAGTGGACTTCAGCACTCTGGGGGGAACCAGTTATGCTCACAGTTGCGGGCAGAGATGAAGGAGGTGGAGGCCTCCCCTCCGCAGAACAGCTTGAAGAAGGAAGGGACAGTGATGGCGACTCATGCGTGGCCACTGTTCCCTTCTCGCCGCCGCCGCTGGATGCCCGTGACCCCAACGATGATGATGAACAACGCGGCCCCGCGGGGGTTACCTCGCCTACTGAGTCAGATGGACTGAGTGGGGAATCCCACCGACGCCGCCGCATGCATGGCTCCTTTGCCGACGAATACTGAAGCTTCCTCAAAGCGGGGGAGAGCATAGGCCCACCGGGGGAAACCCCTGGCGGCTGAACTTCCGAAGCTTTGTGCGGGAGAACGGTGCTCCCCTAACATTCGGACTTCAGGTTCGCTTGTCTTCAGTAGGTTGCCTTGGCTGGTTCAGGTTGGGGGTCCGGAGTGTGGGTCTCTTCAGATGGTGTGCCGTTTCTGGTTCAGTAGAGTACCTCGGGAGCCTTCTGAAGCCAGTTCATGCCAAGTGCGAGTCGCAGGAAGGATCTTACGTGCCGTGGCTTTATATTTGCAGCACTTTTGTCCCGTTATGCTCTGATGCCTCAACGGTCCTGCCTGCTCATCGCCTTGCTGATTTCCACGTGCAGTTTGGAAGGTGGATGCGCAATCTAGCGTCCACCCTGCGATCAGCCATTGAAGCGGGAGGGTACATCTTCTTGCACTTGTATGGACAGCTATATTGCTCATCGTTCCTGTTAATTGTTTCTTGTTGTTGTTGCTCTCTTCACCGGCTTAGGTGAGCTGATCATAGTTTGCTTGCTCATTGACTGGGAAGACTATCATGTTCGATGCCGGGGAAACTTCCCGTAGTGTGCATACTTCCATCTTTTGTTCCTTGGTTTACTTGCAGGCGTCGAGCATACTAGCCTTCGTGGTGCAGTTGCGTCACTCAAGCCCCTCCAAAACGGTCGGGGGCGCCACAGCGCGCGGGCACAGGGGGCAACTCCGGTGTCCATAGCCCTGGCGAAAGAAAGGGGAAGAGAGAGAGAGAGAGAGACCCGCTGTCCATACCCCTCTGCCTCTAGCCCTGCTGAAAGAAAAGAGACCCGCTGTCCATAGCCCTGGCGAAAGAAAGAAGAGAGACCCGCTGTTTCGAGCCCGAGGTACCTGCAGGCACTTTTTACATGGTCTCTCGTGCCAGTACTGCATCGATGCAACGCTTGGTCGAGTGACTTGTCTAGAACATAACCCAGGCACTGGGCGTTATATGTTTTTCCATGACTAAGGTGAGATTGTCCTCGGATCTACAATTCTGTTGCGATCTTGTGGAGGTTGGAGGGCTGGGGCAGCACCTAGACAGCCTAGACTTGTCCCAGAAATCCTGCCACCAGAGTTCGCAGAGCCCATGAGACCCCACATACCCGGAGTCTACCTGATCCCCCGCAATGGTGCAGGGATGATGCTGATGATATATGGCGTGCCACTGAGCACCATGGTGCCTCGACTCCAGCGTCGTGCAGGGAGTCAAGGGATCAGGTCGACAACGAGCTGGCTCGTTTCGAGTAATTAGTTGTTTGACTTCACGACTTGCTGAGTAGAGTAAATTCACTACGGCAGCTCTTCCCAAGGTTTACCAGTATGCCGCCTCTGCCGAGAAACCTTGTCTGTCCATCGGCCTCTACTTGGCCATGCGCCTCGGTCGCAGCTTGCAGAGGCCTTGGCGTATCGGAACACGGGGACCTGCATTGCAGCTCGCATCATCATTTCATATCATCTCAACGTGGACAGGTCCTCAATCGAAGAGATTTTTCACAAACCAGCAGTCTTTGGATGTCTTGAGGTCGCGTGTCCAGACGAGCAGCGTTTCGAGCAGCAAGCGGTCCAACTAGCTCTTACGAACGATCGCTGCAAATTGATGGACTCTCGACAAAAGAGGGGCGACCGCACACGATTTTGCAACGCTGTCAGCGAAGACAAGAGTGGACAAGAGGGACGCAGTTCGGCACGGCAGCAAGGATGGTGTTTCCGAGCTTTGGTGCCGCTTTCTGGTTTTGTGTCCTGAGAAAACAAACACAAACACACACACACACAAACACACAAACACAAAAACACACAAACACACACACACACAAAAACACCCTGCATGCTTCCTACTGTTCATGTTGCAGGCCCTGCGCCACCTGGTTTGTCCGCGTGTCCGAGAGTGAGTGGTACCACCCCGTTGCCTGAAGCTACCATCCTGGAGATTCTGACTTGTCGCGAGTGTGCGAGTCGAAGCTCCTGAACCTCATTGGAACTCATGGGGCCAAGAAACTTTTCCGCGCATCACACATGAGGACCATTGGAGATCCAGTTCTGCCTAAACATTGCGGATGAAACATGGGGAAATTGTCTTCCCCAATATCTTAACATGTTTGACTGTAATATGCTATAGCTAGCATACTAAATTACTATATTATAGTTTAGTATATCTCGTACAGTTTGATAACTCCATATAAATTCTAGTTCAACTATCCGCAGTTCTTCAACCGTCTTTTGGCCGAGGAGCCTCGGGGTGTGTTTGGGGCCCCTGGTGAGCCCCTCGGCCTCAGTGGAGCTCTTGAATTCCGTCGAGTCTCTTGGGGTTTGTTTCGGGTTTGTAAAAGGGTTTAGGGTTAGGATTTCGGATTTCGGGTTCGAGGTTGTTGTTAACTGGGGTTTAGGATCGCGAGGCGGCGGTGTTGGCCGTGGCAAGGCAAAACACGCTTTGTGCCAGGCGAGCAGTCACCGCACCTCCTCTTGTTGGCAGCCTCGCCAGTGAAGACGCTTCAGTGCATGAAGGTAATTGAAGGTAAGTGGTAGTCAGTGATAGTACCCTTACACCTGTCTACATCAGTTTTTATTTTGGAGCAGCCCAGTGCAGATTATGGAGCACCCAATTATAGGAACCGCAACAGCAATGTAACACTGGAAGCATTGCCTTAAGCAGCTGGAGTTTGTGCACAGCTGCGACCGCAAGGTTCGGTCCTCTTGACGCTTGACCAATACCAGCCCAGCCAGGCCTTGTTTCAGGACCAGTGCAGCACATGCCTTAAGCTTAAAGCGACTGCTGCTTTGTGCATGCGGGGTCTGTTTGGAAAGTGTTCTGCTCCGTGACCAAGATGCTCCCAGGGTTGACTATTGGAGCACTAGCGGCTCCATTGGATAGGTATCTGCAGCACTGGGGTCTCAGTGACTTAATGTCGGGCATGGTTGAATATTGGTGCTCGCATCGATGTGAATCTGAAGTGTCCTTTCGGTGTTCCGTGGTTCACCAGTGCTCGGGTCATCAGAGCAAAACCAGACTGAATTGGTTGAATTTTGGGGTTAGGCGAAAAGCTTTGGGAGGGATTGAGTCCTCGTAGAACCATTCGGTTCTGATCCAGGAACACAGTGCCCAAGATCCGGGAATCCAGAGGGGTTGATCACTGAGTTGAGTGCTTTAGGAATAACCGTCTGGCCGCGTAGCTGTCAGCGAGCTGTGTGGACCGGCAGACTATTTCACTTATATTGGCGGTCGTTATAGGCTGCTGCTGCTGCTGCTGCTGACGACAATGCTGGTGGTGATGTTGTTGTTGTTGAAGATGGTGGTGGTGGTCATGATGGTGATCGTGATGATGGCCATGGCGACTTACATGAAGAGAAGCACAAGATGTTCATGATGATGAAGAAGGTGATGGCGAGACTGTTCATTTGCTGCGCAATATAGTTGATACAGGCTGCCATTATTTCTTACCAGTACACTTCCAGTCGCTATATACCTTGTTGGTAGCAGCTCCGATTTCTGTTTATACCGGTTCGATGGCGACGACATAACCCTAGCTTCCAATCGACCTTGTAAGCGCCATGACCGTTGTGAGTCCTGTTGCTATGATTGAAGAGCAAAGCCGTTCGGAGCTTCCTTGCTGCAGGCGTGCAATGCTGGCGCACGAGCCGTGCAGTTGATGCTTGGGCTTAGTTTCTGCTTCTTTCGCTTGCACTGTCAGTATGGCACCATCAATTCTCACGGGGTAGCTGGTGGACTTGTAGCTATGTAGCTCATGACCGCTCGGTTTAAGAGAAACGGATTCACCAAAAGCGCAGGAACAGAGCGGACATGTTTTCAGCCATGATTCCAAGCCCTCGAAGCCCTGCTGAGCTTGAAAGCAGAGGATGGCCCTTCTTTGGTCTTGTGAAACCCTGCTGGCTGCTGCCCTGCTGCCACAGGAGATTGGAGGTACCCGGAACCACGGGGAGCCAGATTTTGGGAGGATTGTCTCTTCTGAACAGTTGTTGTCTATGAGTTGCCGAAGGCATTATGCGAGCGGTGTGAACTTCGAAACGAAGAACACAGCCTTAGGGACGGACTAGGCTACAGTTTCGGCCAAAGTCTTTGAACTGCGGGGCCTTTGAGCAGAGCATCTTGCCCCCTAGCAGGGCATTATGATCAAGGGGCCTTCGTAATTGCTGAACACTGAATGGGCTGCTCGTGTTTGCAAGTTCCGGTTTTGTCTGGTTCCGGTTGCCGGTGAAAAACGTATTCCAACATTCTGAAAGCACTTGCGACAGTGCCTCAGGCAGTTTGCCAGCCTATACCGAACTGTGGCGGAAGCCTTCTAAAAATGCAAATCTGTATGCGAAGCTCTTCACCGCCCTCTCCTGCACTACAGGATCCAACGACGATAGCCGCTCGAGGGCGCAAGACCGTGTAGATTCCCAGATCGTCGAGGACCTCCATCTAGTTTCGGCGCATTTGGCTCATCTTAGAGTCTAGAGGTAAGAGGTGCCGTCGAAGAAGATTTTCCGGAGTACATGTGCGTATGAGATTCTCTTCTAGACTTCTGCCCGAGCCTAAGCTCTTACTTACTTCCCTCCGGGCCTGCTGACATGAGCACTAGTCACTAGCCCTGGGGCTTGGGTTCTTTCTTTCACAGAACTGTAACTAAGTACTTCTTTACCAGGTTGCGCGTATGATTACGGGCTAAATGTGGTTTCGCGCGTGCCGGATGGAATGTTGTCGGACGCACGGACGCATGACCCGCACACCGCTGCCACTGTTCCGCATAGGCTTTCCCAGTGCATGGAAGCAGCTACTTTGTAATAACAGGCGAGCTCCATGGGCTTATGACGAGAAGAAACACAATCTAAGAACATGCAGTGGCATAATATCGCTTCGGCTGCACATGAGTTTCTGATTTGCCGCCGAGGAAGTGGAAGCCAGGTTTGTTGCAGCATGTATAGTGCCTTGCAGCCAGGGCTTCACCGCAATGCTTCATGTGGAATCTAGAACCACTCCCATGTTGCTCTTCAATGTCAACTGCGGCTCTCGGGCCGTTGCAGTCCAGGGAGCTTCTCTGTGCAGGAGCTGCCGATTTGGCTCCGCAAAGCTTTGGTTGGGCTGACGATAATGCATCTCGGATGTTGCGATAGCTACTGCAATTTTGGCAAAACACTCTTCCCGCATAAGGTTTTTTGATGAGATTTCACAACAGACTATCTACGTCAAGTCGTTCTCGGAGTGTGGATCTTGTAACCTTTGAAAACTTTGTCAGCGTTGGCACTGTCAGCACCGCCACGGTTGCGAAGAACAGGTTTGGGGCTTATAGGAATCCATGGACCAGGTTCTCTGCTGGACGTTCTTTGGGCATCTCAGCTATCGAGGTGGGGGTGATTGTTGCGACTCGACATCCAGGGCCAGGGAAGCAGAAGGTCTGGCAAGCTGGTATAGGTAGTTAATGTCTGACAGTGGTAAACTGCTATCGTGTCTGAAAAAGGTGATGGTAGTCATGGACCTTCGCTGTAGGTCGGGAAAGGGGAGGTGGCAGCTGATGCTGCAAAACTCTCGCTCTGCTAAGCCCGCTTGAGCTTCTTTTCTCAAGGGCGGCTTCATGTGATGGGGACACACGGCTCTGTCAACACAGCATTGGCGAATATCTTGCTCAGATCGTTGCGATAGCTGTCCAACGTGAAAACTAGGTACAGCAGTGCGCTGTCTCTAAATCCGGTGCTGCGGATACTCGTGACTTGCTCTTCGTGGCCGCAGTGAGGAGAGAGAGAGAGAGAGAGAGCGAGAGAGAGAGAGAGAGAGAGAGAGCGAGCGACTGAAATGTTGAAGAGGTTGCCACAGCCTTGCTCCTCGAGTCTCAGTATGGATGGACACCGGCCGCTCAACGCAAAAAGTAGGTTTGCAGGAGTTTGACGTTTTGCGAGTTGGTCCAGCCAATCGCCACCATGGAAGCTTCAATGAAAAGTCGAGAAGAAGTTGCTGGGTGTGTTCTTGCCGCTGACAGTTGGAAGCTCCTTCTAGGATTCTAGGCCATTCTAGGCTCCAATTTGACGGTTGCGGCACGAGACGAGAACCGCTGCAGAACCTGGCTGGCATACAGTAAGCGCAATAAGCTGAATCCAAAGTAAGGATGCTGCAGCTTTGAACTGTTCACTTTGCCTCAGGGAGCACACCTACCCACGTACACACTATCTTCGCCCAAATATTCCGTCATTCACTGGGTGTAATTGCTTGTGTACCTTGTGTACACGCACATGCTGTTTGTAAGATCACGTTTGGACGTGCGAACGTATGTTTGCACGCATATCTTTGTCGGGAGGTTTCCCTTCGTTCCGCGCTGGATGGCCTGTTGAGGTTCCGACAGCTTAATATCTTGGTGAGCATTGTCACAAGCTCCTCTTCGTGGTTTTCTCGTCGACAAGTCTTCAGTGGAACGTAGGACTCTCTCCGAAATTTAGAAATTGTGTTTCTTGCTTCCTTGATTTCACATGCCCCGACTGGCAAGGAGAAAATTGGTTACGCCTTAGGGGCCGTCTTTGCCCTGACAGCGTCTGCAGGCATGGGTTCGTACTGCAGCAGAGAGCCCTTCTGACTATGTAAAGCGCACGCATCATACGCAAAGTGTCGATGAGATGATGCAAATTTGCAGCAGAGTCGAAGAGTTCACGGGTTGCTCACCTGTCCCTGCTGCTGCTTCATTTTCAAGCATGCTTTGCTAAAACCCTCTGGAAGTCGAGCTCTGATGCAGTCAACTGTTCCGCGAGGGCTTCTGGTGGCCATGCTGCGAAACACATTGCTGCACCATGGCCAGAAGTAGGAGCGCCTTCAAATCGATTCAATCATCAAGTTTCTGATGGAAAGTGCAGCGGGGTATCTGGCAACTTCCGCATTTTGTGCGAATTGAGGGTTCCGGTGAGCTCGAAGGGAAGCCGACCTAGCGTCCGCCAGAGACGCCACATGAGCAATTCTTCACCCAAGCTTTCGCAGCCATTCCGCCCAGTAGCTCCAAGTCCACAGCAAGGTCCGAGTATGTTCTGATGCTATTCCTGGCCTTCTTCAGCATTGTCGGCTCGTTGCTCTTGTTCGACTTCGGGGGCTCAGCGCCGCAACTTGGTCCACACCAGGAAACTCAAAGATCATGTTGAACTGTTGCGTGGAACTGCAGAGCTGTGCAGGCATCATTCTTCTGCCTTGAAGGATGACGGAAGCACAGAACTGTATGAATCTGCTGATCCGAATGATCGGCGGAGTTCAGGGGTTGGGCCATGGCACGCCTTCTATGAAGAAAGTTAATGTTGTCAACAGACTCAATCAGCAAATAAACGAACCAGGATTAATCCCCACGTTGACACGAACAAAAACGCAAATCAAGCTCCAAAGTTCGGTCCCTGAACGACCCAGGAACTAAGTCGGGAATGCCGAGGGGGAAGCAAGCAAGGATTCCGGGACCTAAGGCCTAAGCCTTTATCACCTTCAACCTCACCAACCAACCCCCAAGGAAGCCCTAAACACCTTCCTACCAACGGCCTCACCGGCCTCACTTCGGAAGTGTTTTGCATCTTGAGCCACATACATCGCGTGGTCTTGCGTTAGACTCACAAAGTCCCTCTAAGAGGGATCTGAGCTTCCTACCCCTTGGGCAGGGCATAGAGATAACACAAGTTATCTGCACTCCTCCTCCCCTTAGGACGCGGAAAGACGACAGGGGTTTAAAGACCTGCCCACATCACATCTCTCAAGGAGCCGGAGAAACTAATTTGGCACCGAACACGTGGCTCTACGAGTCTGCAGAAATAACAGCCAGCTCCAAGCTAGCTGTAGGATTTCAGCTCTCTCATAGCCCACCACTTCAGAAAAGCCACACTTGCAGAAATATTGCAGGAGCCTCAAAACTCCCTTAACGCTGGCAGCTCCATTGCTGCTAGTGATCATCACATAGCCTGCGCTCAGCCCCTGTTGCACAGCTGGCACAGAAAACGCTGCTCTGTTCTTCCTCCAACAACCAAAGAGGAACATGTTTCCCTCGAATGAATACACTTCCCACTCTTGGTGATGTAGAGGGGGGTGGTGTACTGGATCGTCACCTCCCCTTGAATTCTCCGAGGCTCGGTTTGGGTTGCCTGATCGTGATGGCGACCCCTTCTCCTCCTCGTAGGACCTCGTAGCTCCTCTAGCTCGGGGAGATCGTCCAGTCCACCCGTAGGATATGGTGGAGGTGGCGGCGGGTAGTCTTCGCTGCTTCTCGAATAAGTAGGTGCCGGTGCGAACTGCGCCGAGGACGCTGAACTCGAAGATGTAGCCGTAGACCCCGTTGCCAAGCCCATTCCATGCAGCTCCTCGCGAACTGCACTTTGAAGCTTCCGTAAACGCCGAGCCTCACGCGACTCAGTCTCATCCGGATGGAATCGGCCCCAAATCCTTTTCAACGCCTCCCATAGCGCAATCCCTGCCACTACCAGTAAAAGGACCAGTCCGTACAACTCCCAAGCGAAGTCAACTTCCAGGTCAGGCTTCGTCTTCTTCGCAGCAACCGGTTGAGTCAGGCAGTAGAGAACCACTAAAACCCTTAACACCGCTTGCACCCCACTAACCTTTAGCCGGGTTAGGCTTGTTGTGCTCGTAGTAGCTGCTGCTGCGGAAGCTGGTTGCGGCGTCTCGTTCTCGGTGTCGCTGACCAGACCCCACATCGCCACCAAGTCATACAACCTCACCGCATCAAAGGCTTTCGTCCCCAGGTCTGCACGCTGTTGAAGGCCTGGGATGTGGGAGATAATAAGATGTCCTTCCCGAACTCCTTCTCGGAGGGCATGCGCTCTTTCTCGAAGGTGCCGTGTTCTCCACGTACCGGGTGAGTCGGTGCAGAGACCTATAGAAGCTGTGTTGTCAACCAGCAACGCCCGTCGAACAGGTGAGTCGTTGATCTCACACGTTAGGGCTGCTATCCCGGCCTGCAACTGGACAGAGGCAACCGCTTCGATGAGCTCAGCCTCTGCCGTACTAAGGGCAACCAGGCTTTGGCGGCCCGATCGCCACGCGACCGCATTTCCATTGTAGGTCACCAACGAACATCCAATCGACCTCCCTCCAGACGGACTGAAGGAGGCGTCAGAGTATGCGGTAACTTCATGGGCCGCGTCAGTACCACCAAACAGCAAAGACAGATTTGCAGTTGTGTACAAATAGGACAGCACTCGAAGACCAATTCGCTCAACCAGAACTGGATCACGTAGGCATAGCGAACTCATACTGGCCACCGAGTGCATAAGGTCCGGCCTCGACTTCGTACTCAACCAGAGCAACTCCCCAGTCATCTGCTGCGCTTTGCGCAAGCTCCTTTCATCATGCGCAACCTGCTCGAACTCGCCCTCGCCAATAAGCCACTCGCGAGGGCATGGGGTCCGCGCTCCGGGTCCCTCCGCTAGTCCATGATGACGAAGTAGCTCTCTGATATATCCAAGCTGGCACATCCGGTATCCAGTCTTGACCTTGTAAATTTCAAGACCCAAAAACCTGATACCCTCTGCTGAGGATGCCCACGTCAATGGACTGGAGGTCCACTCTGCGCTGAGCCATTCATGTAGCTGTTGGATGACGCCAGGCTCCCCCAAATACATAATGTCGTCCACGTAGACGATAAGATAGGCCAGGATCTCGGTCGACTCGCCTTGATCTTGATAGACCAGTTGCCAAACGTTCTCGTCTGCAACCAGTCTCTGCAAAACAGCCAACTTTCCATTGATAAGCACCAAAACCGTCCTCAAACGATTGTCACGGAAGGTTCCCCATAGGCGTGGGGAACGGCGAAAGCCGTACAAAGCTCTGTCCACTCTGTACAGGGCATCCCACTCCAGTCCAAGTGCCAGCAGGAATACCTTTGGAAACCGAAGCCCATATACTGCATCTGTGGACATAGGTGCTAGTAAGAAGGCGTTTCGGACATCTGTTATCGCAGCGTCCCAGGTAGGCTTAGAGGCCACATGAGATATCATGATGCGCACCGTCTCCGTCTGACAACCTCCCGCGTAGAGCTCTTCAGAAATATGCTTCTCGAAGTTGCCACAGATCACCAACCTGGCCTTTCGTTTGTAAAGAAGCTCAACCACCGCGTGCCCTTTTCTCTTCTCTAGAGACCCACGACTGGCTTCCTGGTCATCTGACTTCATCTGATCACCAACGTAGGACCCAGGCTGATCGCTGAACTTCGTCTGAACGCCACTGTAGGAC
>CAJNJA010025230.1:0-22841 GCA_905231915.1 Symbiodinium necroappetens | reverse complement strand
CAGCAGCAGCAGCAGCAGCACCTCGACCTTCAGTGCAACAGCTGGCCTAACCACCAGCGGTACCACGACAAGAGCTCCGACAACCTCACAAAGCAGCACTAGCACATCTACATCAAGCCAAAGAGCGATTTCTACAGCGAGCTTGACAAGACGGTCAAGCACAAGCAGCACTGCAACTGCGTCATACACAGTGACATCAACGCTCCCTTCAACTACATCAGCGTTGTCTCTGCCACCCATAACCACGCGACCACAAAAGCCGACAAGAGCCACCACTACCTCGTCTTCAAGCATCTCTACCAGGTCCATATCATTATCCGACAACGAAACTGCCAACACGACCACCACGAGCTCGACTAGCGCTACCGTCATGCGAGCGTCTCAAAGTTGGCATTGGGGCTTGCTGAACGCAATCTTGACCGGCATGCTCAGTCATGCGTAGCACTCTGCGGGCATACACCCCCACAGCGTTTCGTCTTGCCCTTCTCAGGCATTCGGGATGCACGATTTCAGACTCGCACTCGAGTACCTGTCCCAGGCAGGGTCTGCAAGTATTGACTCTTTGGCAGATTGTTGAATGGCAGGTACATGCTTTCTTTAGAGCGTTGCACTGCAGCCTGTCCGGAGCCTGCGTCTAAGAAAAGTGGACGCTGTTGACTGCTGAATACTGAACTAGTGACGCTACACACGTAGCTGTGCGAGGTCCTTTCCGGTCGGCGTGTTCATCTGCATAAAGGGCCGAATCTTTGGGAGCTCTGGATGCTTGCAGGCGGTGGAAGCGCATGGGAGCACTCTGGAAAGGCTTTTGCGCTCTGGCAGGCTGAAGGCAATCGACAATGGCGAGGTCCCTTGCTGGCGGTAGCTCTGCGTGCTGGCCCAGCACTCAGTGCAGTTGGCCAAGGTGCTTCATTTCTCTTCTGTTACTCTAGGTTTTTGGATTCTGTGTCGAAAAAGGGAGTGATGGAGCTGTAAGTGGCCAGGCACTGTAGCAGCACAGAAACTTAGCCAGGCAGCACCGGCGTAGTTCTCTAAATTAGGGCGCCATTTTGGGTGTGCAAACGACCATCAACAAGATCCAGAAAGGACCTTCGCAACAGCGTGGGATGCCCGAATAGAGCATTTGTGAAAAAGGATTGACAGCAGCTCAGATCGTCGGGACAGGCCTGGCTTGGACTGACCCACCGCCTTCGCTTCAAGAAAGCTTGAGGCTGGCGGCTCATGTCTTGAGGTCCTGGGACATTCGGTGCAAGAAAGGGCGCATGGACCGGAACTGGCAAGGGGCAAATTGGCACAGAAACATCCCTGTCTCTGGAATTTGTTTTGCGACTGGGGGAGAATCGCTTTTTGATTTGAGTGTTGTTGAGGTTCCTTGGGCTCCTTGCTTCGCGTGCTTCTGGCTTTCGTTTCTATTTGGGCTTCCGCTCTCTTGGCTTCAGCATCTTTAGACTTCTCTCGGGTGCCTTCTCGGCCACCGGCTAGGTTTTGTTTTGTCGGATTTTTCCTCTGTCTTTTTGGTCTCCCAGCTTTCATATGCTTGGCATGTGCTCTCCCCAAGCAATCTGTCTTTGCTTGGGACATACATTGGCAGGCAACCGGGCCAACCTTGGAGCAACAGCTGCATGTTCGCTTCTGGGTCGTCAGTCTCCGTTCCAGTCTTGCGCATGTCGCACCCCCGACCGCCTGCTGTAGTTTCACACGCATGATGCTGCATGATGGGTGAATCGCAAGAGGCAGGAACTTTCACATTCGCATCCTCATCGATGTTGTTTGTCCGTGAGGGTTGTCGTTCGTGGACATGTGCATCGTCCTCGCAGGTATGTGTCAACGGTCATGGCTGGGCATGCTCAGCACCAAGAGCTAGCACCAACTGCAAAGAATAAAGAAACGACACAGAACATACCACACATCAAGTCTGGCCACATTTCTTGTCCGATCCTTTGTGGATCAAGGGGCTAGCTTCTGATCCTTACGAGAGCTCTGCCTGGAGAAAGCAACGATGTCGCAGCCCAAGATGCCCAAGGCAGGAGCCAAGCGGACGGTGTGCCTTGATGAAGCTGGCTTGTGTGCTGCTTGACATCCCGAAAACCACGGCGGACACGGCCCTAGCTTTCTTCTAACATTCGAGGTGCAAGCCGCAGTGCTCCGAATATCTTTGCACGTTTGCATGGTCGCCGCAGTCCATGCTCGCCAAATTTCCGCATTCCAGTTTCCCCCCTGGCCTTGGCTTCTGCGCAGGCGTGCCATAGCACTGAGCCTTGGAACACCGCCTTCTTACATCGTTCGCCTGCTCGTTGTGTCAAAGATGCCCGAAGGCTCGGGACGGGCTTGCGATCACGTGCCGATATGTCGCATGTCCGGCCACCTTCGCAGGAGTTGATCCAGAGCAGGCTGGTTATTCCCAGGAAGAAGAGGATCTTGCAGTTTTAGTGCTCCGAGGCTTTTGTGCAGTTCGGAATTGCAAATGCTAGAAGCCTGACATGGGGATGTACAGGGCGCGCAGCACGAGGTTTGACTTGCAATTGTCCTGCATCAGCTGTAGGGTACTGTTGTTGCTGAAGGTTCCGCTGAAAAAGCACGAGCGGAACTACAAGACATTGAGATCATCTTCTTTGTGCCCGTATGTGTGTTTTCAAAGAAGCTCAGTTTTTGGAGTGTCTGCAAGCGAGCTTCTTGTGATCCTTGCGCCCAACACTAACTTCCTGTGTGGAATAACAGGTTGGAAGTAGCTGAAGAGGATGTGGCTGTGGCTATCCTGCCATCCCTGCAGCTTCCTTGATACGTCAGTGTGTATTTTGTCATTGTTTCGCATGATGCTACAAAGTGATCGTCTTGAATGTTTGACTGCTGCTGCTGGTGTGGCTTTTGCAGCCTGTCTTGGGATCTTGGCATGGTGCGGTGTGGTGTGAGTCAAGCCTTTCTGGTGTTCTAGTGCAGCTGTTGCGTGCTTTGTATGCAACCTCGCCATCGATGGGCAGGCAACGTCACACATTGTAGAGTGGGAGATGGAGGCCAGCATTCGAGCTTGTTCCTGACTCCTGTTGGCGGCTGTCTCGCACAACAGGTTCGCTTGAGTGAGGAGCATGGTTTTCTGGAGGCACATCCGCAATGCTCCCCACAGCCCAGAATCTAGAATGTGTTCGTGGCATTTTCGTTCGAGGTGTCTTCCAAGTTGGAAGCAGTCGCAGATGTGCTGGCAGCCCTAGCGCAGCTCTCTTGCCTGGTGTTCAGGGCCGTTTTATTCTCAAGCTGAGAAGGTCCAGTCTCACTGCTGCGCTCTTTCGAAATGTACTCATGGTCAGCTGGCACGTTTGAACATTGAACTTCGTTTCTGCTTGGGCCCGTGACTGGCTTCACCGCAAACTTTACGTTGCCGTGCATGGAACCGCAGTGTCAGTGGCCCCCGCATACGGTCATCGACAAGCATGTGTACCACGCATACAGCTAGCGTGTGCGGCACTGTCCAGCCCACAGTACATGGAGGACCAGGAAGTGGAGAGGTCAATTTCTCAACGTGTTGATTCAGCACAACCGTGACACACGAAGCCAGGGTGGTAGTTGCTATACTAGCGCCGGTACTAATGTCGAGGAGATGACCACGACTACTGCTACTGCCATTGCTACTGCTGCTCCTGCTCGCGCTACTGCTACTGCTGCGGCTACGCCAAGCAAGACAGACCAACACTTACAGTGCGCTGGAGGTGAGTCTAAAACTAGGCCGACACCTTGCTTGTATTTGAGGTCTGCCCCCTTTCCTTTTAGGGTAGAGCTCTCCTGGGCACGTGTTTGTTACGAAAAGTATAGTATCCTTCGACATGTGATGAACGAGAATGAACGAGATCCCCGAATCGCATGATGAACGGGTGGGTTTGAGGGATGGCCGCTTCTTGGACTCGTTTGATGAGAGGGGTTTGGGATTCGACCTCATGTCTGTTTTCCGCAGACCATGTACCCGCTTGACTAGAAAGGCAGTCAGCACAGAGCTTTATTTCTGTGTATTGTCAGGAAGACGCTTTGTAAGAAATGGGAATTTCGATTGTTATCTTCAACATATTTTGCACAGTGTCAGTGGCTGCGAGAGGTTGCTCACAGCATCTGCCGTTTTGGGGGTTAATGTTGCCAACCATCTGTTTGCCTTCCAGGTTTTGAGGCTTCCCGCTGTTTGGGGCTTCGAATTCGCTCCAGTCAAGACCTATCTGAGAGACTGATGTCGAGGGCAATGGCTGGAAACCTACAAATCTCACTCAAAAGGATGCTGATGCCAACTATCCTTTGGTAGGATCTCTTCTCACATGTCTGCCAGGGTCTCTCAGAGGTGACGCTGAGATGGACGGAGCTTGTCATGCCGTCGGGCCCTGAACAGTTTCACAACTGCGACCTTGTGGGCAGTGTCACGCTTCGGCTCTCCAGCTTCTGAGGCCTGTAGAGTACAATGGATCCGTGTTAAATTTGACAGTTGAACAAGGCACGCAGTCTGCGCACCTCGAGAATTGAGACGGCAACTTGTCTGTGCACTTGCACGAGGCATGCCTTCAAACGTTGCCGACACTCACGATGGCAATTCGGCCGGCCTGGCAGCTTGACGTTTCGTATGTTGATTGGGCAGTTGTGACGCCGTCGAAAATGTCTGACACACGGCAGGAGACCGACAATTCCGCTTTGGTGTCTGCAGTTCTTCTTTCCCTCATGGCTATTCCCGTGCTGGCCAGACCTCAGCACCATGCATTCGTTCCTGAGCAGGGCAGATGCACGGCAGGCCTCGATTCTGCAGTTCATCTCCGCAGACGTGCAATTACGTCACCAGCCGCCCCCAGCACCCGGAGGACGTCGTATTGGAAATTGAAAACCTCGCTTATTTGCGCTGCTCCAGGACCTGTCCCTGCAGATTTGCCAGAGCAGAGGGTTCACCGACGAAGCAAGGTGAGAGGAAGCCGATCCGTAATCCAGGAGCGGCCCTCCTGAGGCACATGTCGGGCAAGGCTGCGTTTGCAGCTTGTGCGTGGACACAGTGTGCATATCCTCTGTGCGTTCCTGCCAAAGAAGCAGGCCAATCCCAACGAACATCGGGGATTTCGTCACATTTCGCCTTCGAGTAGGCTTTGTGTGGCAAAGGTCACTGAGCTAGGCGGAGAATCTCTGCATAGACAGCGGCTCATGACTATGGACCTTTCATTCCAGTGAGCGCACTGAATGCTCATGCGTGATGCGGCCATTGATAATACTGATATTGCTACAGACTGTAGTAATACTGGTTAATACTGACGAGACTAATGCTAACTATACTAAGGCATTCTGGCGAGGCACATGAGAAGCTAAAGTCAAGCTGAGCCGTGTCTCGGCCAACCCGGGCGGGAGGTGGCCAACCGGCCCAGCGGCACTCCGCAGTACGAGTCTCGGGCTGAAAAGAGCTTAGGGTCCAGGGTTTAGGGTTTAGGGCTCATAGAGCTTATAGGGTTGAAAGGGGTTAGGGGTTTAGGCGTTTAGGGGTTTAGCTGTTCAGGGTTTAGAATTTCGAGTTTAGCGTTTGGACACGCGCAAGCAAAGCTGCAATGAGGGGCGGGAAGGAAGATGCCCTGGTCGGGCAGGCAGTGCGAGTGGCCTGCGACCTTCCACGCCTCTTTAAGCCAAGCTTACGGAACAGCCACCATCAAGAATCATAGATAATCATAGTGTTTAGCGAAGAAAACGTATCTACTGTGATTTTCATCGAACTTCAGGCGCGGTGCTTCAGAACCAAACTAAGGTGTCTTTCCAAGCTTTGGGTTCAAGCTTTGTGCAATTCGACGCAGCGTCTACTAATCACTAATCCATCGCTTCCATGTCGGTGCGCATCAAACCGTCGTTTGTCATCGCCTTGCTTCTGCAGTGTCTGGTGGTTATCGATGGGGTCCGCACTGTAGATATGTCTGAGGGCAACGTGGCACGGAGTTCCAGCTCACACGCACTTTCTTCTCGCATGACTGTGCGCGAGACAGAGACGCCACTGGTCAGTATCCACTTCTCGATGAAGCCCGCGGAGATGCAAAAAATGCTAGGGGACCGCCTGGTGCCGGATGTGTATGATGGTAAGGCCTTCATCCAGGTCTCCATGTTCTACATTACGACACTTGAGATGAGCACCTTCCTCGGCTTTGTGCCGAGCCTCATGAGCAGCTGGTGCATGCGTATTTCCGCGTATGTGAAGATGAAGGACTCCGGAGAGAAGGGCTACGTCATTCTGTCGGCGGACTTCGAGAGCTCGTTTTTCGGCAAGATCATGACCAGTGCCTGTAGCTGCCTTTGGCAAAACAAACCTACTTTCTTTGGAATTCTGTATGGAAACCACAATAAAAGGAACCCTAGAAGGGCGGGTTTTGTCGGCTACAGGTGGCTGCAAGAGTTCTCAGCTGGGAACCATGTGTGGCACTGTCGCGTTGAACCGGACCAAGATGAGTTACGGCCAGCTGTTCTCTGTGAAGCAGGACGGGAATGAGATCCTGCACCTCGCTGCCCAGTTGGGCAATGTTTCCAACACCCCCTTCTTCAACTGGGCCAACGAGCGCTACGTGCGTTTCCAACTCAGCGCAGACAAGAAGACGCTGAAGCGCGGGACCCAGCCAGAAAATACCAAGATCTGGGAGGGCAACTATCAAGTGAAGCTCGCTGCTGGTGCCGTCGACCCCATCTGGTCGAAAGTCTTCCAGACCAAGTTTGCCGGGTACGGCTGGGGATACCTCGACGACCCTGTCCCTGAACCCTGTGGCCAGGGCTGGTGCTTCTTTTCTTCGAAGGCGGCCTTTGTGGACAACGAAGCCACAGTCCTCGCCGTGAATGACACCGGGGCTTGAGACCGAACGGTTCATTCGGCCTGGAGAAGATGAGAGCATCCATGCATCCATGGTAGAAGCATGAAGAAGCAGTGTCTGCACAAGTCATCTCATGTTGAAATGTTGATGTTCAGCCAGGGCGTAGGCCTGCCTGCACGTGCCACTCATGTCCTGCTCAATCGAAGCATGCAGCGCACAGCAGCAAGCCAACCCTCAAAGTTGCCAGAGCCTCAGATTTATCAATTGCAACTGGACAACGATGTGTTTCATCCCTGCCCTAACCTACCACAACCTACGTTTAGACTTGAGAACCCCCATGACGGGAGGCAACGCCTTTTGACACGCCGACATCTTTGCCATGTTTCTATCTTGAGAATAGCTGAGCCGAACTTTGTGGTTGAGTTTAGATTCGCACTAGATGCCGATGGAATTCTAAACGGATGGATCTCAACTCCGCGGCGCCCCAGGCAACTGTGACGAGTTTGTGGTGGTAACCTGTTTTCAGCAACTCGTGAGGCGCAGTCTCAGCTGACCACGCCGGTGCAAGAGGCACAGTCAAAAGGCAGTGGCGACGAGATGTTTGAGCAACCCGAGCAGCAAAGTACCCTGCATGCCGCTTGGACTGGATCCTTTTGGGCTCCGTAGGTAGCTGCCAAGCTTTGGTTGCAGTCGCCCGATCTCCCTGTTAGGTCTTTCAAGGCTGGCTGCAGCAGGAGTTGCACGCTCATGAAGAGCGCCTCAGGAGTGGACTGAGAGAGGATCTCTCTCATTTTTTCAGGTCTTGGCCTTGCTTTCCACGCTGCGAAATCACCAAGAGCCATAGATGCGGCTGCCCTGCAGGCAGAGACCTCCGCATCTTGCGGCGCCAGTGTCGCACCTGCAGGCAAAGTCGTCATGTGCGGCAGAGATATAGCACTGACATGATGTCGATTCGCGCTGGGTTGCCGAGTCCACGAGGACTGGCATGAGTTGATCGTCGCTGTGCCCCGCTTTCGCCATCATTGATTTCCGCCATCCATTCGTATATGTCGATACAGAGCACCTCGGCCGGTGCGAATCTTGACGGTTGGACCGAAGCTTCTCACTCCAAATGTTTCCCAGCAAGAGCCGACTCAAGTCCTGGGCTTTTGCGCTCTCGCACCGTGATTGCGATGTACCGAGCGGTTTGAAACGTGCATCGGGTTTTGTCGGGTCTGCAGGATTTTCGCCATGCCGTCGAGAGGGGAGCTTGTTTCGAATCCGTTTGAATAGGCTATGCGATGCACCCCGGAAGCACGGCTGCCAGGAGCTCGAGGAAAGCGCGGAGCGCACGGTGCTCGCAGAGCGCGCGAGCCCGCCCAGGTCAGGGCCTCACTGCTAGGGCAGCCAGAAAGATCGGCTAAGGGTTCCATGGGTTCCATGGGTTCCTTCCGGAGTCTTCGCATCGGCTTAGGCCGCATACTCCACCCTCGGCCCCAGCGGCTCCCTGCAAACCAGTGCAGTTCGAAGACATGGAGCAACCTGAGACGGAGGACAAGGAGCCTTGGGTGTGGGTCTGGGCTGCCACAAGCGAGAGAGATTTTGTGAGGCAGTGTGTCGCTGTAGGATGCGAAGCTCCCTGGGATGGTGTCCGATGCGAGGGGGGCCCCAAAGCTTGAAGCTCAGCCTCTGCTCTGCGTGACGCAGAGCAGATGCAGCAAGAGGAAAGTGCCTGCGCCAGCATGGAAGCACGTACTCAGGAAGTCCAAAAGCCGCTTTGCCAGCCAAACTGGGGCCGCTGTAGCTCAGAGTCGCAAGTCGCTCAAGTCGATGGCTCGAGGAACAGGTGCCGCATTGCGCTTAGCAAACGAGGTGTTGCGCAGCCCTTTGCTGCATCGCACTGTCGGATGTGCCAGGTGTGGAGAAAGTCGCCCCAAGTGGTGTGGTGCCGGATTCTCCAGATGCGAACCTCCAGCAGCCAGAGGAGGCCCTTACACGATTAATCTGGCGTAGTGACACTCCAGGTATGCCAGGTGTAATGACTCAGTTGGACTCAACTAGTGAGCTAGTGACGTGAGGGGCAGCTAGTGGCAAGTGACGAATGAATTACTAACTGATGATTCCTTGATGTGTAGGACGCGCTGCCAGCCATGAGCGCTTTAGAACGACTTCGGGACTTCGTCCGTCGCAACTTTGTCCAGAACACCTGCTTCGGCTATGTCATCATTGCCTTTATAGTGCTAAACGCTGTGATGATGGGCATCCAAGCTGATTGGATGGTCTCAAACATCGGCCAAACAGCGCCGGCGATATTTGACATATTCGAGAACATATTCGCAGTCATTTTCACATGCGAGTTGGCAATGCGGATTTTTGTCTACCACGTCCACTTCTTCCGGACAGCAGAGTGGAAGTGGAATGTGTTTGACTCGATTGTTGTGGCTCTACAACTAATTGATATTGTGTCAACGCTGGCTGTCGGCGACGAGAATGCTTCGGCCGACACTGGCAATTTATCTTTCATGAGGATCATCCGTCTCATGCGCTTGCTGCGGATTCTTCGCCTCATGCGCTTGTTGCGCTTTGTGCAAGAGCTGCGATCAATGGTCATGTCCATTGTGGCTTCTTTAAAGTCGCTAATGTGGACCATCATCCTGTTGGCATTCCTGATGTATGGTGTTGGCGTTTGTTTGACACAGATGATCGCTGACAAAGGTTTGGAAGAGCCAAGAATCATGCTGCTCTCCCCGGATATGAAGAGCCACTATGGCTCGCTGCCGCAAGCTTTGGTATCCCTATTTGCAGGCATTACAGGTGGAATTGATTGGGCTGATCTTATGGCTCCGCTGCAGGAACAAATCTCACCGTGGCTGGCCGCTGTTTTTGTTCTATACATAGCGTTTGCAGTGCTGGCGATGATGAACGTGGTGACAGGCACGCAGGAGGTAGTCCATGCCATGCAGGCTTGCAGAGACGGTCAGCAGGAATCATGCCGTTTCCAGGTATCTTCGTGGAATCAGCCCTGCAGTCCACCAGGGCAGATGAGGAGAAGGAAGTCCGTGCACAGCTGGACGAGATGTTCAAGCAGCTAGACTCTAGACTCCAGGCTTTGTAACTGCGTGTGCGCAAGAACACTATCTCTTAGATCGAGGTGCAGCATTTGACTGTTGGCCTATCGCGTGCAAGTTTGACAGGTGACTGTCAGATTGGTCAGATTGATTTCGAGCTTCCAATCAAAGCTTGTTCTGTGTAGCGGCCATGAGTGTGGCGCCGCGCCTCTAGTCTTGAGGCATGTGGACCAAGAGAAGAATGGAACCATATCTTGGCAGGACGCTCGCGAATTTCCGCTGCGCAGCCACTAGCAAATGAGTTCAGGTTGTTGAGATGCGATGACAGCCGTAGTTTCGTGATGTCAGGAGTTCGTGCAGACGCTGGCCTGCATTGCACTGTTCTGAAGCTCCGGCCGTTTTTTGAGTTGCCACGTATGCCGAACAGTAACCTGGCTTCAGGTCATTGGAGAATCCTGATATGAGGAGATGCTTCGAAAGCTTAGGCTTCAACATGGAAGAGGCGGGAGTGATTCGCTTCTCACACCTTTTTGACCTGATGTTGCGGTGTCGGGTCGGATTCGGCCATCCTTGCATGGGTCTCGCCGTAGAGGCCACTTCTGCTTTTGCTGTTGTGAATGGTTTATACTTTCGCACTCCTGCTTTGACTAGAGCACCCTAGCCGCAAGTCTTAACGCGGCTGTGTCGTCCCATGCACGTGATGCCAACTAACTAGCATGCCCAAGGGCTGTGGAATATGCAGGGTGCCTCTAGGATGAAATGCTGGGGCAGTACCCTCGGCCATGCTGTGACTGAGAATGCGCAAGATCGGGCCTGTCCGCTTCTGTGCGTGCCTCAAGGTGGCGAGGTGGGGTGGTGGAGTGGAGACCTGTTGTCTTCAAAAAAGCAGTCTGACAGAGCCCACTGAACATGGGGAAGAGCATGGACACACAGTCTTTGTGCGAAACGTTTGCGGAAGACTTGAACATGTTTGAATCGTCTGGCTCTCCAGTTTCCCTTCAACCTTCAGCGTAAAATAATGTCCTGCGGCAGGATTTTCAGGCTGTGTCCATTCTCTTGCAAATGTCTTTTCAGGCGCTGAGGTTGCAGTGCTTTACCGTTCCTGTTTGGGTTGGCCTGGGTTCTTGGGTGGGTTTGGCAATCAACATCACCAGAGTCGTTCGTTGCGTGCTCTTGCAAGAAACCGCCATCGGAAGAACCACCCCTGCCTGGCCTACTTTTCAACGAGCCAAGAGTGCAGCTGACACTCCAAAGTGCTGTGTGACTATTCGGAATACGGCAACTTCGGGGAGCGGTAATGCTCCTCGATCTTATGAGGCCATGAGGCCAGCATAGAGTCTCGCAGCGAAACGCAACTAGAACGGACATGAAGCAAGTCTGTCAGGATTGTGCTGCCCTTTTCCGAATCCTCGATGATGGAGACGGCGAATGTACATTGGATGAGTTCATCGGGGGCATTCTCCGGTGCAAAGGCGAGGAAAGGATTGATGCTGTTGTGTGACCTTATCCCTGGCTTTCTCGAGCAGGTCTGTCTGACCATGCGAGCTTTGAAGCAGCCATATGAAGATACCGCTTGAAATTATGGCAGGTCCAGCTCGGGCTTTCGACCAGATGGCAATGCAGGCAGGTTTGAAACAGCTGGACAGCAAGGCGCCCGTCTGCTTGCTTCTTTTGTTACCGAGTTGGGACAACTATATGTCCATGCCAGTAAGGTCTTCCGAATTGAAATTGTTTGGAGAAGGTAGGTGACACACCACCGCTGAAGCCTGAGCTTCATCTGAGCTCGGAGCTTTCGCATTAACCCTCCGGCATCTCACCTCGGAAATCGCATTTCGCTTGAGCGGCCCTGCCTTGATGCCCACCCGTCTCCCCGATCTCGCCCACTGCAGTGGCCTTCGCGGTTCGCTTCCTCTTGAGCGCAGGTTTCGAAAGTTATGAAAGCAATGGCCACCGCGGGATTGATGAAGAAAGCCACTGTGGCAGCCGAGGCGCCTGGAAGCAGGTTGTGCCAGGTTCAAAGTCTTTCCCCTGTGGGAAGGCCTCCCCAGTATGCTCATTCATGTGAAGCACAGCTGAAGACAAATCAGTTATTAGGTGCACACTGGGCTTCTGGAGCTAAATCGTTGCTTCGAACTTCAGGGAATATTCGTGCACCGGACGGGTAGGTATGGGTAGGTCATGGTCTCCGTAAAGTCCACAGCATCAGTGCTAGACTGATCGAATACTGCCTCGCGAAGAGATAGATCCCGCTCCGGAGTCGTGTTTTGCATACTCAACTCTCAGTGGCAGTAGCTTAATACCGAATACCAACACTGAATCAACAGCGGTGACAATGACAACTGATGTAAAGGTGATACTCAGGTATGCACTCTTCTGTGGTTTAAGCCGCGAACTTAGCTCCTCTGGACAGGGCATGGACACGACGGAGCACCTCACCGAATAGTTCGTGTCCATCTTGTCTGGGGCCCAAATTCAGAGAAGCCCCAACCGCCTGCAAGGGTAAACCCTGTAGTCAACGCCAAACCAGGGCAATCTCGCAGGAACAGCCACAGCTGAAACGATGCTTTGCCGATGGGGCCAAGCAAGACATTACCAGATCCGCGCCACTGTGAAATTCAATCTCGCATAGTGTTTTTCCAGCAGAGGCAGCAACTTGTCCGGTCTATCGTGGCTGTGCTTGCTCATAACGGCCAGAGTGTGTTTCCTGCAGTTGTCAGCTGCGCGCAATTGTCCGTGCTACGTCGGCCGCAGCTTGCCACTCCGAGGCTTGACAACCTGTGGGCAGTTCTTATGCTGTGACCAGTCTGTGACTTCTATGGACATAAATGCTTACATCTTGATAATTTGGTTTGCTCCTGCCGCCGAAGGCGACGGGAGCTCTAAGCGGAATCGCTGCAGGACCCGGTGCCGATTGCGAACGCCGGGATCCGTAGCATTTACTATTTACGAAACTAGATCCCTAAGAGGAAGCGGGGGAACCGCCATTGCTACCGTGGAGACAACACGAGGTTGGGTGGCTCCCGCCGGGCAGTTTCACCGTTTTTGCTCAATGCCAGAGGCATCGACGTCACTTTGGGGTTCCGAAGTAATCGCATTTATGTGCAGACATTCTTTTCGGAAAGGATGGGCACAGCCAGATGCTGCGTTGCACGGTCGTTTGTTCAGACTGATCTCTGCGTCCGCGCTGCAATCGCAACTGGAGAGAAGCTCTTGTTCCGCAGCAGCTCTTTTGGAAGGCTCTGTAGGTGACAGAACAAGATGGGTGGTCAGCAGTCCGCAGCGAAGGCCCTGCAGCGGGTGATATGCGACCTACTTGACAAATGCAGCTTGAGGATGCAGCTGGCCAACAGCCAGGTGGAGTCCCCCAAGAGGCACAGCGCCACTGAGACATAGCTGCAAACCAAGGAGATGCCACAAGTTCCAGCCACGGGAAGGGTCGTGCGGCAAACAATCAGGCACCAGGTTTCTCGTGATGCCGTGATTTCCGCTGTTCTGAATCGTTCTGACAGGTGCAGCTCGCTGTGAGCCCACTCGGGGGAGTTCCCGGAGTGGAGCCGGCTTGTCTAGTTCGTGTGGCCCGTGCAGAGTGATAGTTCCCCAAAGGCAACAGCGTATCATTCCTCGGTGATCGTGAACGGGGATGTGCCTGCCTTAGAGCACGGCAGCACTTTCAGGCTCTGCTTGCAAGCCCTGGGTTTGTGGAGGAATACTTTTTCAGCGATGCCGGCATCTCCTTCGGAAGCGGGCTGCAGTCGCACAAGAATCCCCAGAACCCAGACTCGAAGCCCGAGGCCGAAGATGTGCAGTTGCGGCCGATTGCAGATCTGTGCAGCACCAGCAAAGCGGCCAGGTGTTTGACATGGGCATGTCCCCATACACGGGCACGCAGATGAAATCAGCGCTGGAACGCTTCTTCATCTCCGGCACGTGCTCAGCTTACGTGTGTTTGCTTTGCTGGCAAACGATGCTTTGATGCGTGTTGGTGCATACACGCTTTGTCGTCCTATTGTGACCAACTGCTTGGCAAGGTATGACCTGCATGGGCCCCAGAGACATGTCAAATACGACCGAGTCACGGCCATCATGGCTGCAGGCTTCGCAAGAATTGCAATTCGTTTTCGGACTGTGCTCTTTTCTACCTTCTTCACAAGCTGTTCTGGCATGATTCCACGGTTTCCATACTTCCCCAGTCTGAACATGAAAGGCGCCTAGTCCGTGTGGAGTGCCAGGCGCCTGGACAAGAAGTACCGGGCAATGGAGAAGCTAGGCAGGTAGTTGCAATTCTCTTAGCAGTTGCATAGTTTGCCCGCTAGTTCGCCTGCTTCTGCTGGTGGGGTGATGCTGTTGGCCTCGGCAGCGTTATTCTCAAGATCGGGCCTTGCTCCTGGATATGGATGGCTACTCGAGCAAGAAGCGCGCAGAGGTCGCTCATACATGTTAATCCTCTTTTCCCGTGATGGTATGGCATCGGCGAGTATTTGTGTGGCAGGATGGGATATGTCGTCTCAGCTTGGATGCTCCGCATAGGCCTCGGCCTCGGCAACTCTGCTGGGCGGCGAGCCTGTGCATGGCGTATCGGCGTATGCTGTGATTGTCGAGGCTGCAGCAGCGGTCGATCTCCGCTTCGAAGCTGGAGAGCATGAAACATGCACGAAGCTCAGAAGAACACACACACACAGACACACGCAGACGCTCTGTCTCTCTCTCTCTCTCTGTCTCTGTCTCTCGCTTTTCTCGCCGGTACTCGTTGTCGTAGTCTGTTGTCCAGGAGGCCGAGATGGCCAAAGAGTGGGGCAAGCAAGTCAAAGCAGAGCTGCATCTTCAGCAAGGAACTGCAGAAGCGTCATGTCTCCATGCTTAACTCGCCGAAGTCCATAATGTCAGGAAATGCCAAAGCACTGCAGAAGGCGAGACCCTCAGGATTAGCTTGGCTGCATGTGGATCCCCTGGATTTAAGGACACACTGGCCAGCCGCTCGTGGGGTGGCCCCAAGTACAGGTTCCGAACAAAAGACTCTGTTTAACACATCAGTCCCTCCTCTTAGCTGACCAGGCACGTGCCTCCGCAAGATGGGCAGAGCGCCGATTACCAGAAGAGTATGCGCAGAATGCAGAGCCTTGCCAGCGAGATTTCGACCAAGCAGGCAAGACAGGATATCACGGGATATCACATGACTTGTGACGATGGTGATGCCCGCGACGAAGGCAAGCGTAGACAAAGCCATGCAGGAGGACTACAGGTGCCAACCCCTAGCTTGAGGCACTGATGGCCCAGTCGTTGCCGGGGCATGCTTTCGATTCGCAGGATGGTGAGGAATACTCGGGCCGATACGAGTGTCCATTCCTTGGCAGCCTGGTTGGAGAAGTATGGCAAGCCTAGCCGCCAGCCTGAGCAGCAGGCCACGCTAAGGGTGGGAATGATTTTCGATGCTCTTGCTGTGGCTGCCTGTTTGACAGAGGAGCGATTTCGAACAACTCCTTTCAAGCAGCGGAGGCTGGAGATCTTGCAGGGCATCTTGAGAGCATCTATTTGATGAGCCTTACAGAATCGTGACTTCCCTTTACAGGATCCCGTTCCTGGGCATCTCAGAAGCCAAGACACTTCGTCTTGGGGCAGGTGAATGGATTTCCTGAGTCGGTCTCATGGTCCATTTGCGGGTCAGTTGCACAAGCTCCATCTGTGCCCATGTGTCAGGCATTTGGTCACAAAGAAGCGAGACAGACCTTCTTGGCACCTACAACTTCCGAAGTGTGGGACGTTGATGTGCCGAGCACATCGATGTGTCTTTGTGCATGGGTCGCAGGTGTTCTGGTAGGCCGAAATTGGAGCATAGTTGAGCACAGTGTCAGGTACGATAGCGAGCATGTGAAATTATGTGAAATACTTGTGCGAGCCTACCCAAGACCGTGACAATTTGATGTGTTGCCGCAGGCATAATGAATCAGCATGCACATGAGTGAGGCGTGACAACCAGAGTCAGACGCATGGCAGCATGGAGAACTTGCGCCAGCGTTTTTCCACGCTGGTTGTCTTCGACGCCGAAGGTGTCGGAATTTGAGGGCAGTCTGCGCTAAGCGCCGTGCTCACCCTGGCTTGTGTCGAAGTGGGCTAAAAGATGAGCTGGAACTTTATATTGATGGAGCGCCTTCTGTGTGTCGGTGGCAGTGATTCGTCTGCCGACGCTGGGAGAATTGACGCAAACATAGCACCGCTCGAGCACTCGGCGGAGCCTGTCGTGTCGGTTTCGAAACTTCACAGGGCGAGTCCAACGAACTGGCGCTTGCTGGTCTCCTTCATGAAACGGGTTCGTTGTGAGCTGATGTATCCAACATGTCGATCGGCATTTTGAAGACTTCGCCTGGGTGACACGAAAGCAAGGGGCAAGAAAGTTCAAGCCTCAGCTTAAGCGGTGCACGAGCTTGAAGAGGAAGCGTTCTGCTCCGGGTGCGTTGAAGAGCACGCCGGGTGTTCTGCACGGTCTCACAGGGCACGACAGAGCTTGAAGAGCGGTTTGATTGCACTTGCAAAGATGACAGGGGCATCGGCAATGGGGATCGTGCAGGCAAGAGTGACAGCTGCACGATGCAAGTTGCAACTTTGGCAAGATGACATTCGGCAAGCCCAAAACTGTGCAGGCAGCCTCAGGTGGGCAGTACCAGCCGAATCCGAAGGAGCAGATTTTCGCATCTCGAAACATGTCGCTCTTTTCAATTCTGGGTCTGGGTGCTTTTGCAGGCTGAGGGCTTCGACGTGGAGAAAGTTTGCGATGAGATTGATCCCGACAAAGTCTGGAAGACCCCCGGGCAGGCCTACTGCGTGGTGCAGTTGCAGCCCTCTCAACTGCGAAAACGGCGATACCTGCAGGCTACTGGAGGAGCAACTGTCAGCTCTGCAGAGGCGGGAGAGATGAGCTGTTGCTTGCGCTTCCCCGCTCGTCTTTTGCAGGCCATGCGGGCTGCGCGGTTGGCCAAGCTGGGGGGACCCGGCGCTGGACCTGGCCCAGCTCCCACAGGGGGATATGCAGAAGGCGCGTGAAAGCCTGCATATGAAGCTGCGTAGGTGCGTCGTTCTCAAGTCCGCCAGGTCAACCAGGGGGAGCCCAGCCGCCGCCCAGCTCGGCAGCCTCTTAGACTGCAGCAGCGTGCTGCTGGCCATTCCAGCGCTTCAGATGGGACCGGTGTCGGTCTGGTGAGCAGAGTGTTTCACAAGATGCCAAAACAATCGACATGTTTTACCGGCACGAATTTGCAAAAAACTGCTGTAGATGCCGCATGTCACTGCCCTCCTGCGACGCTCCTGGACATTCATGGCAGATTCACAGGGCGCCGACGAATGTGGGCTTTTGCAGTCGCGGCCGCACAGGGTCCAAGCTGGAGGAACGCGACCGGTGTTGCCTCCGATTAGAAAGCTTCCATGAAGGTCGGTGTACGCATTTGCATCGATACACTCCGATACACAGGGTTCTCTCTCTGTGCTCATCTGTGCTCCAGGCTTGGGCGGCTTGGCTGTTGTTTTTTCCCTTCTTGAAGCTGACAGCAGCGGCAGCCCAGTGCTCAGTCTGCTGGTCTGCACAGACGGTCAAATCTAGTCACTTCTCGACCTCATGCGAGGCCGACGGCATCACCTCACAGGGGCCCAGGCACCGCCCAGTCAGCCATGGAAGAGCGCCCTCACATGCCACTCTCATGCAATGCACTCAATTTGCTTTGCCCTGCTCCTGGCTGCCATGTGCAGGATTAGGCTGTCATGGGAGGCCTGGCAGTTTTTGCATGCAGTGCTGCTTTCGGTGATTGCTGGATGTTGCAATCTCTCTAACAGTGCACGTTGCTGGTTTGGGCACCAGCTGCAAAGGTAAGTGGCCAAGTGCCGGCAGTGCCTAAAGCCATGGCGATTGCGCGTGGATGAAGAGTATGCGTATTGAGCATATTACATGTTCACCAACAAGAGCTTCAGCAACGTCGGGCGCAAGACTGCGCAGAGCATTGACACGCTGAAGAAGAGACTTGGAGTCGACGCGGAAGCTACCACCAAGCCCACCGTTGCCACGAGAGCACTCTCCAGCTCTGTGTTGGATTCTTCGTTGCCGACAGGCCCAGGTCCAAACTCAGTCAAAACTTCTTGCTGCACCTTTCCATCATGAGGGCATGCGAAGCCTTCGGGCTGCTGTTGAAACGGCTGAATTCCGGGAATAGACGATGCAGTTGTGGACGTCTGTGGGCACCCTGATGTGTGTAGGGGTTGGCTAGTCTAGGTTTTTTGCAGCACTGCTCTAGTTGCTACCAGCCGTGCAAATGCAGGTTCGACCACTTCGACGCAAGATCTCGTGCAGAGGTTCTCGCGAATAAAGGTCAAGTCTGAGGCGAAGCAGGGTAAGGCCGATGCATAAATACTGCGGGAATGCCCAATAAATTCCACATAAGTTGTGATTGCTCAGCTAGGAGAAGTTTGCTCGGAGATTCGGTGGACAGGTGGAAGACTCCGCCGAGGTAGTGCCGCTCAGCCCAAGCCATGTCAGACAGGCACGGGAGTCGGAAGGTTTTGGGACTTCGTCAGGGGCGCTTGGTTTCCATGAGGTGGCTCCTTTGCGGTACACCAGTGCCTTCCGCTCGCTTGGCCGGGAGGAGTGCTATCCTATGATGCCTGATTGCTTCATATCTGAGACTGTCCTGGAGGAACTGGACAAACGCATCAAAAGTGATGAAGTTCCTCCAGTCGGTTTGCTGCTCAGGGAGGTCGCTCTGAGCTATGGCTGAGCATTTTGCCTGTCGCACAGAGGCAGCTACTCGCCGAAGGACGATTGCACCGCAGCTCTAAGCCGGGTTCGATGCTCTGCGTCAGAGCGTCGCAGCTTGTGGTCAGATCAGATGCAATGCCCAGCAGCGACGAGCTTTTGACTTCAGGTCAAACATCCACCTCCTCACGGCTGCAGCTTCGCATCTCGCGAGATCACGCGCAGCCGCAGAGTTGTTCTGGCAGAGCAGCTTCGTGCCCAAGGCAGCGTACTCCAGTCCATCTTGTGCAGCACGAGAGCAGATACCAATTCTTAAATAGCTATCGAATGTGTCGCGTGCGTTATCTGTGCAGGTCAACCCTATGAGCATCTGCTGGACAACCCTGGACGCGAGCTTCCAGAAGGTTTGCCAGAAAATCCCCTGGCCCGAAAGAAACAGATCGTTTTTGTCACCCGACGCAGTGCAAGCTGCTTGTTACTCGTTAGCTGTGTTGATTGACGGCAATCCAGCGACTGAGGTAAACATGTCCAAGCAGCTTCCACGACCGGACCTTATGGAATCTGCGAACGTCGTTTACCATGACACCATAGCAATTTCTTCGTCGGGGTTTGAGGAAGCTCACAAGAAGTGTGCCAAGTTTGGGAAGTTCTACAGGCAGCCATGTTACCCAATCTCCCAGCTACCGCGGTCCGAGAAGACACAGGAATCTTTCACTCAGCCTGGCGAGTTCAATGTCAATCTGGACTTTGTTAGGCCGAGGCTGGCAGCCAACATGGAGTTTCGCAAACGACCTGGGCGGAAGGATCTCCTCGAATAGCGATGCTTCGTGAATTCCGATGGTTAAATTTGACGTGTGCTGCGGAGACACTCAGCCGCGTCACTTAGGAGCGGACTTCCGATTTTACGCCCGGGTTTTGCTCTCCCGCCACGCGCTCCTAGCTGTGGCACAGCACTGCCTCAAGAGCAGCTTCCGAAGGAAGCAATGCGCTTTCAAAGCATGTGTGCCACTAGGGAAAAGCGATTGTTATGCCATGGTGCCATGCGGCATGCCATGTGGGAACTTTCTTGGAGTTACTTGCAATGCCAGGCAGACTTGCGAGAGGAGAACTCCTTCTCCCGCTCAGGGCTCGCAACTCATGCCTTCAGTCGCCTCGAGCCGCGCGAGCCAGGCGACGAGATGAAATCTAGTCCCTCGGTTCCACTTCCACTCCTGGAGGTCCAAGTGCAAAGGTCTTACAGCCTGTATACTTCAAGTTCCGCGAGCACCACGGCCACTCGACAAGCACTCGAGCAGATGGGGCCGGGGGTGGGGAGTGTGCTGAGGGACGCAGAGAAACAGCACAATCAGATACAATCAGTTCAAGTCGTTTGGCATGCCTCATGGCTTCATACTTTCAAAAAAACTGGTGGCTACGAGTAGCCCAGCTTGGTCGACTCTTCTGCCTTGCTCCAGGTCGGACACTGCCTTTGCCACAGGAATCGCGACGCTGGGCAGGGGCAGCTTCTGCCTCAGACGGAGAGAGGGCACGTGCGGCATGTGCGTGAACCCTTGACTGAGGTCAGGTCGTGTGCGGCTGACTTTAGCCGAGGAGCCGAAGAGTGTTCTGCCTGATCTGACCACGCATTTGCATGCATCTGCAGCACTTTTCAATTTCAGCTGCCTTTGAATGCGACTTGCAAGATGGTGCTTTTCAACAGTCTGCCCGACTGCGCACCGCATTGAACAAGGCTTAAGCTTTTGTTGCAAGCTGAAGCTGGCCGGGCTGTTGCAGAAATGCAAGCTTGGGATTGGCTTCATGCAAAAGGCCTCTTCGCCCGCACTCTGTCTTTTTTCGATGGGAGCTTCTAGGTGCACGAACAAGCGACAAATGAGTGATGGCGATGTGTAGCCGCGATTCTACGCGGAAGGGCAAACCACCTGAGGAGCACAATGAGGCTGCCTGTGGTTTGTTGCTCCCGTGTTGAAAGCGCCAATACTCCGAGACATCTCCTGCAAGCACACAGGACTGTCAGGTTGTGTCAACTCTTGACAACAGTCTCACGCCATCAACGCCGAACAGCTGCAGGAGAGAAGCCGACCAATTTTGGCCTCATGCGTTGCTCCTGTGAGCAGCGTACGCCACTGAAGAATACAAGAACAGGTGATAAGCCCACAGAGCAAAGAGCCAGAACCACAGGCAGTGCACTTCGGTGATTCTTCAGTCAAGGTGATCGCGCGCCTCAGTGCAGCCGCTTGTGGACCTAATGCCAAACTGCCAGTCTCACCCACACCAGGTGAAGCGCAACAACATGCCGAGCATGGTTGCGAAACGCAGGCTGACAGGCACAGGCAGAGACCAAACCTTGCTGCTCCATGGTGAAGCCTGGAGAAACCTGCCATATGCAGGCCAAGAATTTGAAGCCAGTTCAATATCGACAAAGGTGTGTGCTCTATGACTCTATGAGCTACGTGATCTGGTCGTAGTGAAGTGGCATGCAAAGCACGAGTGCTTCCACAAGGTACTGGTAGCTGTGCCAGGCCCCTGCATGAACAAAAACCGTCTGCGCTGCTGCTCAAATCCTGGATGAGCTGTGTGAAATGTTGTTGCGAAGCACCCGCGGGATCGCTTCGAAGCTCAAGCCGTGTGTTGCAACCTTGCACAGCAAGCCGTAGAATAATGCAGCAGGAATGCGTGGAGAGGTGCTCAAGCACCAAAACGATGCAGCTCGCGAATTCGATGTCAAGCTAGACTCTACATGGATCCCACATGGAGTCCCTGCCTGGCTGCGGCCCAAGCTGTTTTGCCTGACAACCGTGTGCCTTGCAGTTCCTGTTAACTTGCTTTGTGACAGAATACGATGATCCCGGTGTGGCTGAAGTCGCCACAAGCTTGGTTAGTTTGTACACTACCTCACAGCGGGAGACTCGGTATTGGCTGATGAGGTGTTGCAGCTGGATGAGAACGATGCGGATTTGTGGAGGCGGCCTCGCCTTCCAACCGCATTTTGAACAGATTTCCTGGGAGGCAGCTGCGCCGAAAACGTGACTTCGAGCTTCGGGTGGACGAGAAAAGCTCGCAGCTGCAGGCCGGTTCGGGTTGCTGCAAGGCGTCCACCGCCAAGTTGCGATTATGCCCCGCCGCCTTTTAGAGGATCACGCTTCGAAGCAGCAGCCCGGACATGTGACGCTGACAGAGGCTTGGAGCACTCTCCGTCATCCTGCCTGCATGTGAGCGCAGTCTGACAATGCAGGCCAGTATTTCGGTCGAGCTGCTACACCAGCAGGCACGTGTGCATATTTATATGGCATGCTTGCGGTTGGCGTGCAGCCCTGATCCAATGGCAGGCCAGATTTGTCAAGGAGCAGCACAGGGAGCTCGAGCACGACCTCATGGTCTTGAAGGACGCTGCAAAGTGAAAATCGAGAGAGGTCGAGTCTTCTCGAAGAGTCCAGGAGTCGAATCGAATTCTCCAGCAAACCTTCCAGGCAGAACAAAAAAAGCCACACCGTTGTTTTTTCACTAAGCCTGGTGTGGGAGCACTTGCTGCCCTAGCTGCCCAAGCCCGTCAGGTCCCGCCTCCATCCCGAACAGAGCGACAAGGCCTTCCAAGAAACAAGGAGAGCCTGAGGAGAGTACTTGTTGAAATGGGAGAGACATGGAGTCTGAGAGGACTTTCTTGCCGAAGAAAAAGCTCGCATTGAATCGCTCCAGGCGATGCCAATAAGCCGTTAAGAATTCATTTGCCGTGAAATGTTTCTCTGACAGGTGCAGCAGGATCAGGTTGAACATCTGCGGATGCCCCTCTGCGTACATGGTGCAGCATGCAGCATTTCAGGCTCTCCACAACCCGGCCCAGGCACATAGAAGGCCTCCGAGTTGAGAAGCAGAGCATGCAGCAGAACCAGCAGGATTGGCCCGGAACTTTGCATCAGAACAGGAACAAACCACCATTCGCCAGTATGGGAGGTGCTTTTCCAGAAGCAGCGAAATGCGGAGCAGGATCGGAATCGACTGCTGGGAGCACTCCAGGCAGGGCTTCCAAATCTGTACCAGGCATGCAAGGGCTCAAAGCTCGCCATCGCTAAGCCAGCCTGTCGTGGCATCGCCCCAACATTGTACAGTGAATCATCCATTTGCACGAGGTCCCATTGGTTTCACAACCCCTGTCTATCCCAGATCCATGCAGGCATGCATATCGACATGCATGCATGCAGGCAGACATACAGCGCGCACACACACACACACACCCACCCACCCACCCACCCACCCACCCACCCACGCACGCACCCACGCACGCAC
>CAJNJA010025219.1:451-32246 GCA_905231915.1 Symbiodinium necroappetens | reverse complement strand
GGGTCCCTTTTAGGTTTCTTTTTATAAGGGCGCCGTGCTATAAATGGGGACCCAAAACGGGACCCGAGTTTAGAGAACTACCCAAATGGAGTTGTTAAGTAGGGCAGCTATAACTATGACTATGTCCCATCTTAGGGGATGTCTAACTCCAGCTCTAGCTACCCATGAACCTCCAAGTACAACACTGCAGGGCTCTTCAAATCAGGCGTGCCGTTTCAAGGGCCCTGAAGAATTAGTAATACTCTTCCTTAGGATTCCTTCATCTGATTAAGGTTCCAATGAATATGAATATGAGTAAATAAATATGTGTATATATATAATAATAATAATTAATAATAATAATAAAATAACTATAGAACTAATCATAATAATAATAATGGTAATAATATTCATATTATGTAATAATGATAGTAACAAAAATAATCAGGCTCCTAAAACACTGAGTAGAATTTCTGATGCAAGTCCCAGCCGTCACGGGATGCAGATCTAGGGAGGGCGACTGGGTGGAAGGTTCAGGGTTTAGGGACCTGGTTCGGGATGTATTCTTTCAGCGCTAATGATCACCTGCCAATGATAATAATAAGCCTGCCCCCCGCCCCTCCCCTCTGGATTGATTTCAGACCCAGGCAGGGGGGCATGATTATTGAGGAGGGCGTCCGAGTACTACTACGCTGTCTGCGACCCTGGAACGCCTGACAAAAGGGCCGCAGGTGTTCTTTTAGGAACCAGGGACTGGATCATTAATGAGTTCCCGAGATCAGAAATCGAAATTAAGGGGTGTTTGTAATTGAGTTCTGGGGGTCGGGTTTTGTAATTGCAGGGGGTTATAAACGCCAAGTCAACCGTATAGACATGAACCGAGCATGCAACTGCTGCATGTCTGCGGCCATGCCCATAGGAGAATAGTCATCACAGACACTACGTCACTATGCCAAGACGCTATAGCAACGAGACGACGACTGAGTCTGCTCCCATGACCCCACCACAGTTTCCACTGTGGTTCTGCGGTTTCTGTGTGCGATGTCCTTCGGCAACACGCCCAAAAACTCTTAGAAAACTCTATAAAGGATGCCGAAAAGAATTCTTTTAACGAGCCCGTAAACCAAGGAACCGCACTGTTCGGGCCCAACCAGACCTCGTAGGCTGATCTTGAAAATACGGACACCAAGAAGTACAGCCACAAGTGGAAACATCAAAGCCCTCAATCCACGAAAAGGCCGTCTTAAGCTAAACCCTGAAGTAACAATGACATGCTCTGGACAGTTTAGAAAGCAGACCCAATAAGCGCTAATCATTACAATCAACATAAAGCTAGAACACTCATGAACACATACGGACTCGTCGTTCAAAAGGTGACAGGTGACATGGGGAAACATGCTACCAAACAGATCATAAACTACAAACGCAGTTGCCGCACATACGGAAACACATGCATACTTACATGCAGACCAACAGACGGACGGACGGACTTCCATGTAAATATACGTTCATACATGCATACAAACTTCCAGGCAGGCAGGCAGCCAGGCAAGCAGGCAGGCAGACCGACAGACCGACAGACGGACAAACAGACTGCCATATAAACGTGCATGCATACATACATACATACTTACTTAGATTACATTGCATGACATTGCCTTACGTTGCATTACACACATACATTATAGCACATTACATTACATTGCATTGCATTACATTACATTAAATAAATACATACATACAAACATACATACAGGGAATACATACAGCCATACATACAGACAGACATACATACAGACATACAGACATACATACATACACTGCGCACTACATACACGCAAATACACACGCATGGACACAAGCGTCAGTGTGTACACCTGGGTGTCTCTTAGAGTCGACTCCGATGCCACACTGTATGAAAAGCAAGCGGCATAAGCTGAATACTGACGGACCAAGAGAGA
Organism: Symbiodinium necroappetens; assembly: GCA_905231915.1. NCBI lineage: Eukaryota > Dinophyceae > Suessiales > Symbiodiniaceae > Symbiodinium > Symbiodinium necroappetens. The sequence goes on along the minus strand of CAJNJA010025219.1, from coordinate 30,306 downwards.
TATACAGAGAACATCGCAGGCAGAGCACACATGCACATACACAGACGGAACAAACACCACAAGTGCCTACAAAGCCAAGGGGCACGTTGCGAAAGCATCTAGCCCAGGCGGTGCCGTTCTCAAAACTCGATTGAACGTCCATCCTGGGATCCACTCTAAGGCGCACCATCAGCATTATGGTACTATTAATAGTATGATTAGTATATAAGAAATATTTTTAGGATTGTTATTGGGCCTTTTCTTGGGCTGGAAGAAGCTTGGAATGGTGTAGAGCTTAGGCTTATGCTTTTCGGCCTCGAGGCATAATGCCTCACAGTTTGAGGGCTGAACATGTCAATGGTCAATGGGCCTCTTGCTGCATGGCGAGCCTTGGTCGTACCTCGAGTCGCACATGGTGTAGGGCTCAAGTTTGGAGTTCAAGTTCGTGAGGAGTTCAGATTTCTCGTTTCACGAGTACTGTTTGACACTATTTATGACTCCGTGCTGAGGGTTCACCACATGCATCACCGGAAGTCCCGAGCTATCGTCAGCGAGATAAATTTTGCCCTGCTGGAGGGCAGGCAACCAAATGAATGTATGGGATCTCATTGGCAACAGTTCGTGCCGATCCCCAGCGCTACATGTCAAGAACGTGATGATAGCTCGAACTGGTGAGCCATTGGAAAGGTTCCTGAAGTTAGGGGTCCGTCTTGACCCAGGAGATGGATACCTTGAAACGGGCCAAAGAGTGAAACACATAACGGGAGGGTACCCTTGCAAGCCGGCCTGAGTTTAAGATAGGTTCAGGTGTCTCCTTCTGAAATCTTTTGAAACCTGGAGCCGCGAGACCCGGCAAGAACAACTAACATTTGCGGATAACAGAAACTGCCCTTATTGCTCAGGATCTTACAATTTAAGGCCTAGTTTAGTCCCAGACCCCAGCGAGCAACAAAGCCCCAGTGTACACTCGGATTTATGGAGGGGATGCTCACGGAGTAACCTTAAGAATACCGGGAATGCCCCGCTTCGGTTTGCCAGGCCCAGCGACCAAAATAAGAGCACCTGGAAGCTCACTCATGGAAACCCTGAACCTTGAGTTTGGGGTTTAGGGTTTAGGGGTTTAAGGGTTTAGGGGTTTAGGGGTTTAGAGTTTAGGGGTTTAGGGTTTAGGGTCCACCTTCACCTCAGTCACTCAGAGGCCTGTCGGTTCAAACATCCAACGATCCGAAGCCTTGTGAAGAAAGTACCAAGGCGTAGTCGCTTGGGCTCGACGACCTAAACCCTAAAGCCTGACCCTACGATCCCGAACAGAATCATATCCGCGAAGGTGCAAATTCCCTCCCCTGCATTTGCGCTTTACAAGCAAAATCTCCAGTTTGATTCCATTTAGAACACCAACACACGTTTGCCTTCTCGAATCTGGCAGGATTGTACATACATATGTATGTATATATATATATGTGTGTGTGTGTATATATATGTGCCTAAACCCTAAACCCTAATTCCTTAAATCCCTAAACTGTATATACAACCCGGGGGGTTGCCTACCCAGCCCCCTAGGGTCTGACATGACCGCTGAACCCGAGGCCGCCAAAGGCGGCAGAAATGCTGCAAAGAGTCGCTGCCGCCCTGAAAGTTTAGGGTTTTTGTTTTGTTGAGGGGTTTAGGGTTTTTTGTTTTGTTGAGGGGTTTTGGATTTTTTTTGTGTAGGGTTTCGGGTCTTTTTGTTTGGGGTTGAGGGTTTTTTGTTTAGGGTTTATTAAGGTTCGTGTTTAGAAGGGAGGAGGGGGGCTGCTTCGGGAACCCGAAACCCGGGTTTAGGGTTGTACTAGGGTCTTGGCAGAGTTTAGGGCGCCGGGTTTAGGAATCAGAGTTTAGGTTTTTAGGGGTTTAGGTTTTAGGTGTTTAGGGTTTAGGGCTGAGGGCTGAACACTCACACCTAGGCAACCGATTCTACTCGGAGGTCCATGGCTGGTCATAAGCGGGGTTAAGTAGGGTAACTGTAATTCTAATTCTAACCCATTTTAAGGGACTTGTGACCCCACATAACCCCAGTTCTAGCTACCCATGACCCTCAAAGTAGTCGAGACTCCCTGAACAACTTGAGCGCAGGGAGGCAAGCCATACTCCTTGTATGGATCCAAATATTTTAGGCATTCCTGCATTATACTAGAAAGATGGTGACTATGAGGTGATGTTCCCCTGTAGTACATAGCCATATCCAGCGGCAACATGTGGTTTCCAGGATGTCTGATCTGAGCCTAGGCCTTGTACGAATGATCAAACAACGGTCCAGCTTCTGTTGTCCTCCCATGGTTTTAGCAACAATGTAATTTCGAGTTTACGGCTCAGGAGTGGCTGAAACTGGCACTTTGCATGCAGGACGGCTTGATTGTGATGTAGCCCTCCCTAAACCCCAAACACAGCCTCGTTAGCAAATTTCCGGGAAAGTTGAAGCGGCATGTTGGGGTCCCGTCTTGCTTGTGTGGGGGGGGGGGTGGGGCCTGGGCCGGGCTTGCAGCCATTGTTATAATCTAGGGGCCTTGACGATTAGAAAAAGGATTGGGGTCTTTTGAACTACAATTACAAGAAGGAGTCCCATGGCGATGATGTTACTAATTGGTTATTTAGGCTTCTATATGGTGTGGTTGGCATTGGGTTTTGTTGCCTCCTGCGTTGCTGGATGGCTAGGTTGGTTCGGGTTAGGCACGGCATGTCTATATTCTACGCAGGGGGCTAGGGGAAGTCGAGGACTAAACTTAGTCAATGCAAACGGCGTTGAAGATCATCCCTAAACCTCATGGTCATTCCCGCAAAGAGCCGGCACGCCTGGAATCATGAAGCATTCAAGTTAAGGGCCCTAGGCGTTGACACATCGGCCTGTCGCAAGTTCCGTCGCGGCAAAAAGCGATTTTGGCTCGTGGCCAGTGTGCGCAAGGCCTGTGGCTGCCCTGCAGCAGCCCAGGCAAGCTCGAGAGCCCAACAGCCCTAAATCCTAAAGCTTAAACATCAACCTCTAACCAACCTCTATAAACCTTAAACTTACACCCTTAACCTTACACCCTACACCCTACACCCCTCAACCTTAAACTTGCAGCTTAGGACTTAGGCCCCAAACGGTAAGCCCGATCCTGAACTCCAAACTGCACGCTGAGAACCTTGACCGAGTTTGCATAATTACTTCGTCCAAGTTTGAAGTGCAACGGAAACCCTGTGAAGCCGTATAGAACCCTTAGTGCAAAAGCCTAAAACTCTATCCTGGAAAGCAGAGTGGATGTGCTTACATCTCTGGGGCCCCGGCAAAGCTGAGGGCGTTAGGTCGAAGCTCTGGCCTTAAGGCAGAGACATGGACCCTTAGGGATAATAAGGAAACCATATTATGTACTATAGATCTCTATTATGGTAACTTAAGTACTATAGATCCCTATCATGGTAACTTAAGTACTATAGATCCCTATTATGGTAACTTAAACAAAAATCCCTTAACAAGAACAGCTCTCGAATGCCGCTTGGCACCGGGAAGATCAGAGCTGGAGACAATAGGGTTGATGATATAACTCCTGACGTTACCCATAATAAGGAAGATACCATAATTCCCATGGTTTAGGATCCTTCAATTATCCATAATTAAGGAATATACCATCATTCCCATGGTTTAGGGTTTAGGCAATGCGGTTGATGATATAAACCCTGACATTACCCATAATTAAGGAAGATACCATATAATTCCCATGGTTTAGGGTCCTTAAGGTAATGCAGGATTTATATCATCAACGGTGTGGGGTACGCCGAGAAAGCGAGCGAGCGAGGGGAGGGAGGCTGAGGGAGGGAGGGAAAGACCGGCAAACAAACCCACCGGCAGAATCAGGGAAGAGCGAGAGACAGAGAGAGAGAGGAGACCCGTACCGATGAAACTAAATTTGACCATCACACAGTACCTGCCAATGAAGGGGTTGAAAGGTAGAATATTCACAGGTTTACTTCCGACACAACACATCTGATTTACTCCAACATGTATGGACTCAACCCTTTTTTGCATCCGGGCTTGGGAAGTCGGCCGGCGAAAGTGAGAGAAAACACCAAACCATAAACCCTACCCCAAACCCTAAACCCTGCACCAAATCCCAAAACCACTCGACGCTTGGATTCATCCATAGGCAGAGCTGCCGCCAAGGGACTGTAGACAAGTAAGAGGTCCACAGCTACCCAAGTGCTTCCGGCACAAGGCAGCATAGTGTTCCATAACCTCAGAGCTCTCGATCTCTCGAGTCTTAGGATTTGGGGTTGTCTGGGGATGGAAGGATTTAGACGGATTTGAAGTCTAGGAGCATGTACTGTTTGCGTATGTGCAACTCTTACCAACCCGGGTAAACAGCCGATTCGTTAGCTTAGAAGTACCTCGAAGCCCAACACAAACCCTCAACCCCTAAACTGTAGTGTGGCTCTAAATTGAACCCTACAGCCCGAACTCGCAACCCTCGAAACTCGAAACCCCAAACCCTCTAGTCAAGAGCCCACCCTAAACTCTAAACCCTCTAGTCACTCTAGTCAAGAGCCCATCCTAAACTCTAAACCCTAAACCCTCTAGTCACAAGAGCCCACCGTAAACCCTAAACTCTATAAACCCTAGAGTCAAGAGCCCAAAGAGTCCGAGGCACTCAAAGGAGGCCGTGAGTCCGGAAACCTGGCATCGAGCTGCTGAGAGGCTCTGGGCTTTAGCGCACTTGAGGGCTTTAGGGATTATAGGGTTTAGGATTTCGGGATTTAGTGCTTTAGGGGTTTAGGGATTATAGGGTTTAGGATTTAGGGGTTTGAGGGTTTTAGGGCTAGGTTGAGGGTTTAAGGTGTTAGCAGTCAAGACTTTTGGGTTCGCGGGCTTCGGGCTTTTAGGGTTTAGGGTGATATGCAGGGTTTGCTGCGACTCTTCCAAGGATTTACGCCTCTCGGTCTCAGGCCTAAGACCCTCCGCCACACCCTCTTTCGACATGGTAAACTTACACCCTAAACCCTAAAGCCTAAACCCAGAACCCTATAATTTAATCCTAAAGCCTCAAAACTAAATACCCTTGAAACCTTTAAGCCCAAAGCCAGAAACAAAAATGAAGACGAGGGCAACCTGAGCCTTTCCGGTATTTGAGAGTCATGCCCCCAGAACTAAAATGCATGCATACCCAATAACTTACCGGCACAATCTCTTTATTTTCTATGCATCTACCCACGTGTCTATCTGTACTGTTGTCTTCTTTAGAGCTATGTGTACCCAAACGGTTGAAAACTGTACAGGTATGTGCAGTTGCAGCGGAATGCAAAAAAAAAACAACGAACCTTTTCTGTTGCAACGACTTAAGGATCAGATCCCCCAAAATGCTCGGGCGATCAATGGGATGTTGCAGAGTCTTTTTTGCCTCCCACAGTCTCAGAGTGCAGGGTTGTGAAAGTCGGGCCAGGTGTTCGTTTAGGTCTTGGCTTAGGGCTCGTGGGTGCTTATCGTAGGCAAGCGATCAAAGAAAGTTGAGGTCATGCGAAACTCGAGAGATATAGGGGCCCTGATGATTAAAATGGGGCCTTGGGGCCCATTAGGATTTTTGATTTGCCCCGAGCACCTCGGTACCCTCCAACGAGAACTGAAAATATGATGCCGACGCCCACGGAAGCACAGAGCAACACGAAGTCTGAAACCTCAACATCCCTGGCAGCGTGGTTTCATAGTGAAGGAAATCTCTGATCTTCTGACCGCCGTGCTCGTGTTTCGGATGTCCGAAGATTACAGACAAAGACCGCAACCCGAAACCCTGCATTATAGCCTGATAGCCAAACCCCCCTGTCTCGACGGACCGAAAAAGCCTTCAGTCCGAAACATCCGGATCCCCACTATTTCATCTCTTTACGGGAAAAACTCGACATTTCCCCTACCCCGAAACCCAAGCCCTAAACCCCCATTTTCACAGCAACAGAAGGGACCTCCTGCTCGCTTGCGAAGGTGCGAACTACAGCAAGTTCTTGCTCAGCTGCGACTCCTTAGGGTTTTGGGGGAGCGTGAGGTTTTCAGGGTTTAGGGTTTAGGGTTTTCAGGGTTTGTAGGGTTTTCGGGATTTAGAGGGCTTAAGGTTTAGGGTTCTGTTTTCCGGATTTAGAGGGTTGAATGAATGGGGCTTTAGGTCTTGAGGATTCTAGGGCTGATGGCTTTAGTGCTTTAGAGCCTTAGGTCTTTAGGGCAGTCAGTGGTCTAGGGCAGGGTTTAGTCTGTAATTTAGGAGCCTTAATCATTAGAATTGCGTGTTGGGGTATACTATACTATAACCATTCTAGTAAGGAAACAGCAAGTAGTAGCCCCCTCTAGTAGCATTAAGGATTTACTGTTTCGACCTGTAGAGCTTTGAGTTGAACTCAGGACTTGCAAGCACGGGCTAGGCACTACACGGTTTGGGGTTTAGGCTACATTACCCACAGCTGCATCAATGGCATGTCAATGTCACCCTTTGCAACACCAACCGGCTATGCACAGTCATAGTAGTATCGCAGCGAAGCTCGAACAGTCATCATCAGTGTATATTAGCGTGACACTGGACGTGCTCATGATACCGCAGGTAGCCGATGCGAAAAAAAGTTGGTACTTGTTCGGAAGTAGAGAACAGAATGATGGCAACACCACAAGCAGCTCTCTTCATCCGTATACTGCAGCAGCAGCACCACTACCACCACCAGCGCAAAGCTCAGCAGCGGCTGCAGGAGGCAACAACAAATGTAGCAATACAGTGAAGCATATAATTGGTGTGGCAGTAGTTTCTGCAGCTGAAGCAGCAGCTACAAGTAGTGCAAGCAATTGTTGGAGTGATCTCAAAGCCACTGTTGTTCCTACGGGCAGATCACAGCTGCTGAAAACAACATGAACACGTTCTGACCCAGCCTTTCAAGCTACGAGGCCTCGCGATGGGACCTGCGACCACGAAATCCGTGGCGGTACTTTGAGATTTTCCAAGCTCCCCAAAGCCGAACCGAGCCCAAAACACCGCAAAAAACGGCGGCAACGCAACCATGATTAGCTACACGCGAACATCCCTTCCACGCTCAACGCATCGACCTGTAAATACTCCGGCAACCCAAGACTCTTCCAGACCTCCGGCAGAAAAAAAAAACCTTCAAATCCCTCTGAACCCTATAATACTAACCCCTTTTTGCAACAGGCTTTCCACCACTAAACCCTAAACCCTGAACCCCAAGACAGGAGCCTCAATACTAAGACGCCGCCAGATTTTTCTGGGGACCAAACTTGCAGCGAAAGCCATGGAAACGAGGATCCACATCATGGCCTGTGAACATCGAAAAAACATTGAACTTACAGAAGTACGAGCTTTAGGGTTTGTTTGGGTTTAGGGTTTAGTGTGGCTTAAGGTCTTGTACCAATGGTCGTCACCCTTAGCAGGAGACATTCCTCTTCGGCCAGCCACCCTAAGCCGAACCTGCAGGGGTTGCGGAGGCTGCGGGATGGAACTTTACAATCTGCCCTGCAACGTTATCAGCGAGAATGCCTTCTGCTTATATAGAGCATTTCTTGCGTTCACGCTGCTTGTCTGTGTGCCTTTCTTGCTTTGTCCAGAAAGAAAAACCTTAACTTGAAACGTAGTTCAAAACGGACGAGTTCTTCTGCATGTGTTGCTGTGGGTATTCTGCCTCTGGCATGGTTTGCATTTTCGGACCACCACCGGCTTCCGTCCACTTCAGTCCCGTTGCATGCCGGGTGGTTCCACGGCTCCGATATAATTCGTGCTCCCACCGCAGCCCCATGAATATGTGGCAGCCTTACAGATCAGATAGTATTCTATAGGATTCCTTGATACAGTTTTATGGTAAGCTGTACCCAAAACAAAACCTTGAGTTTCTGATTACTAAAGCCCCTGCATGAGCGAAACAAGTTCTCGCAGGTCCTGCCAAGTTTTGGAGGAGGCAAGCTTGCACCCATCATCCGCAAGCTGGTGGCTCACCATCTTGACAGCCAGAGCCCTTGGTAGTGTTCGCCGATAACTGGGAAGACCCCCGCACCCCAAGGCTCGGACTGATCAAATCAAAGCCAGCACTCAATGGCTCAAAGCGATCCGGGAACTGCGGAACTTGAAGAAACCATCTGCAAGGCCTGATGCGAGAACAACCGCCGGCGTCGCATCTTTAATCCTTGCGCGCTACCGACAGGGTGAAACAGGCTGCGGCATTGCAGCTGAGAAGTGCGGTGGTGGCAATGTCGGATCTGGTAGGGGGCTAGTTTATCCTATGAAGCCTCCCCCAAACTCACACAAGACGCGTACATGAAACCATCAACGCTAAACATCTTTCGACGTTACTAGCAACTGGGACCGCCGAGGGCAAGTTTGAGACAGTTGGTTGTAAAGGTGTTAAAACCCTAAACCTAAACCGGTCTGTGGACGGCTACAGGCACTTACCGCACCTCCTACGTGGCGGTTGCTATCTTTGAACCACCGAGGCTTGAGCCAGACCAGGAGTCGAAGACTTTAGGTTTAGGGTTTAGACTTCGGTTTCGGGGTTTAGGGTTTAGGGGTTGCTTAACCCCTCAATTTTGTCTTCTCATCTCCGGCTGTGTGTTGATGTGTGTGTGTGTTTATATATATATATATGTATGTGTGCATTCGTGTGTGTGCTTGCGAGTCTTCCCTCCCTCTCTCTCAACCCTAAACCTCTCCCTCTTCCTCTCTGTACCTGGCTGTCTGCAAATCGAACCCCACAGTTTTGGGTGGTGTACGCACTCCCGTTCGCCCGCACGCAATTTTTTGATGCTACCAAGACGAGCATAAAACCAAACCCTCCGAAGTAGTTGGGCCTTCCGGGGCCCGAGACAAGAACGAGCGAGGAATGTTTGAAAGGTGCCGGCGTGAATTGCTTCATAACCATCTCACTCTGTCTCTGTCTGTCTCTGTCTGTCTCTCTCTGTCTCTCTCTCTCTCTCCCTCTCTCTCTCTCTCTCTCTGCCCCATGTCCCTCAAACTGTACACATTTTCGTATACAGCGGCACATACGCAAGCACAGAAGCAGAGACGGGCACCTATACATGCATTTACACATGCAAAGTATGGCAACCGCACACATGCATGCAAGTGTGGATAAATATATACATACGTACGCGCATACAGATGCACAAGACTTTCGCGTTGCCCACACGGGCATTCCTGGTCATATGACTACTTCGGTCGTATAAGAATGCCGCATGATCGCTTCTGCGATAAAACACTGCACCCTGCACCCTGCCAGAACACATTCTGTCAGAATGAAGCTCACATATTATGCTGACATGTTTTTCGTTAGCCTTTCATCCTTTCACTACTGGCCTTGTAATGTGACGAAACACTCCTGGTTTGAGGATGCCGGCTATATCCAGGGTGTGACTGCTGATGTCGCCCTTGCCGTTAGCAGTACCGTAGACGTCGTCGCCAATCTGTCATCTTTGCTTGCATCGCTTCTGTTCTTGCTTCTCCCGCTGCTGCTGCTGCTGCTGCTGCTGCTGCTGCTAGCTGTTAGCATTCACATGTATACACCCTTTTTTGTACAAATGTTTCAGCGTCTGCGGCTTCACTTTGCTGATTTAAATTTACTGCAGATCTTCGAGTCTCACTGTGATACAACACTCGGATATCTGCGCTCACATGCTGAACGTAGTAAGAGGAAGTATGTCTTCTAACACAAGAACAAAAAAGACAGGAATTTCTACATCTATCGGCAGGACGAGGTTCATGGTCAGTATCCGTCACATAGAAACGTAGCACCAAAAACCTGGATTAGGGCACGCTACACCCTCAGCCCTAAGCCGTAGTGTAGTAAAAGTAAGCCTTAAATTAAAGATCGGACACGTCTCATAGCACAGCCCAGAAATGAGGCCCCTCATCCCTGAACCCTAAACCCCTCTTGCATCGCGGAAATCCTGAAATCCTAGGACCAGTCGGGAGCTCTATGTAATCTTATCAGAGCCGAATAGACTTAGAATAGACCCGACTAGAGTTGACTACATCGGACCGGCCCAGTCTTCTCCGGCACAATTTCTTTAAAAAATTAGGAAAAGGTATATGCAATGTTTATGTTCATATCAAAACAGAATATAAACGTGTGTACAACATACATATAGCGCCTTTCTTTGGTTGCTCCGCATCTGCAACGACGGCTCGTGGAGCCCTACGGCTTTCGGCCGACGAGTTGTCGTGCTTGCAGGGTCGACGCACGGCCAACTCAATCCGAGCATGCAGCCGGCGTATACAAGGGCCTGCATAATTATAGGCGTTTAGGGGTATATTCTAGCATACTTACATTAAGGAAATCGAAGTATTGGTAATTATTCAGGCCCATGTATGAAGTAAGTACTGGAGCAAAACGACCTGACTACAAAACCAGCAGCTCCCTCGAGAGCAACCTGGACCTGGAATGCCGAACATACGCACGAACTGTAAAGTTTAAGGGTTTAGAGTTGAGGGTTTAGGGTTTAGCGTTTAGGGAAGACTGATGATAGCCGTAGGGGAATCTATGAGGTCGGCACTCAATGCTCATCTCTCGACAGGTGTCCAACAAACGGAAGCTGTGAAGTAGCCTTCATCCTAACAAAGGCCACAAAGGCTCGGAACGCCAAACCTGAACCCCCAACAGACTATTTGCCTCCTCAGCCGTGCTCCCTAATTGATTTAGAGGGCGTAAATAGTTGAACAAGTTCTACAATCCTATACTCTTTTAGGGACTGTGAGGGGATACTACTTGTGATTGATCAGGCTCCTAACTTGTACAAAAACAATGGAAACCAAAATCCACATCGAAGTGGCTCTGCTGCAAAGTGTTTCACCAAATCTTCACGGATCTTCGCGGATCGAAAAGCTGCTAAGAAACAAGCAAAGAGCCCTTATCTTCAAGCATGTGGCTAGTATACATGCATGCAGGATCCTACACATGTGTACGTACATACGCATGCATGCACGCATGCACAGGTAGATAGCTAGGAATGCATGCATGCATGCAGAGGTAGATAGCTAGGGAACTTAGTTGATAGATAGATAATCGACAGGCAAACAAAGATAGATAGTCCGCTAGTTACTTAGCTAGCTAGCTAGCTAGCTAGTTAGTTTGTTTGTTAGCTAGTTCGTTAGTCATTCAGTCAGTTGCCAGTAGTTATTTAGTTAGTTAGTTAGTTAGTTAGTCAGTCAGTTAGTCAGTTAGTTAGCTAGCTAGGTAGTTAGTTAGTTAAGTAAGTAAATTAACTTAGTTGAGTTAGCTAAGTTAGTTAGGTAAGTTAGTTAGCCAGATAGGTAGATAGTTAGTTAGACAGACAGATAGGCTAGGTAGCTGACATAGATAGCTTGCATTACATAGATGAGGCTAGATTAAGTTAGGTTAGGTTCTGGATTCGTGTATGTCAGACAGACAGCCAGACGGACAGACAGTAGATAGGTGCATATTCATGCATGCTCGTATCTCCTCGTCATTTACTCAGTCCCAGAAGATGCACAAGTCTGATCATGGCTTACAGCACTAGTGCTAGAGAGGGAGGTTGCTGCCAAATTCTTCCGAAAATCCCCGCTTGCGGGTATTCCGCTGTAGAAAAACACGGCCGAGGGGTTCAGACGTGGGTGATCTTGACCTCTGGCAGGGTGTGTTTAGAAGGATCAGGGCACGTACGAACTAGCGCTGCAATTAGGGTAACTACGATCTACGACCAGGACTGTTTCCAACCGCAAACATGGCTAGACTACCTTAGCATCTGGTGCACTTTCATGTGGAAATGGTGGCTTCTGCGTTGTGCTTTGGGGTTTGAGGTCTTTGACTTGGGGTTCAGTGCATAGTATAGGGCTTATGAGGCTCATACGGGTCTATTCCCCCCAAATCCTATCGTCTAAAAGACACACACATACATACATTCATTCATACATTCATACATACATACATACATACATACATATATATATATATAGATTTTTTGTAAAGAGAAACTATTTACAAGAAGCCCTGAAAAGGAAGGCTGTGGTGTGGAGCTCAGGGCCCTCAAGGAGCGCAGCCGAGAAAACCTGGTGCCTCGGGCATCTTCTCTGGCACGATGAAAGTGTCCTTTCCAGGCTTCGGAAACTTCGGCGGAGTTTGCGGAGTAGGTCTGGGGTTATAGAGGTTTCGGGTTTGGGGTTTAGGGTTTAAGGGTATCCTTCAAACGTTCCCAGCAGGAGGGATAAGGGTTCTATGCATGTCTAGGATTTCTTGAGATTCGGAGTTTGGGGTGGACAGTCTTGGATTTAGGGTTTGGGGTTTATACTCTCCTCACAACTCGGAGAAGCCCGGCGAGGTCTCATGATAGCAGGTCGGCGTGACATACTGTTGATGATCTAAATCCTGCGTTGCCTTAAGGGCCCTAAACTTCTGGTGGATTCCTTATTATGGGTAATGCAGGATTTATATCATCAACTGTAGGGTTTAGGGTTCAGGAGTTCCGGCAAAGGTTTCGGGATGGTATAGGGTTTAGGGTCGATAGGGTTAAAGAGAAGGGAGCACCCTTCGCTTTGGGTATACTTTTTGGGCTTCTCAAGGATCTAGGTAGAATCCCTGAGCCCAGACTCTTGATAACCGTTGGAGCCACCTGCCTAAAGAAACATAAATGACAACGCTAGAAGAAGGGGCAAGGAGCCCTAAAATGCTGGGGATCTCGTTGTCTTGAATGAAGAATTCAGGCTTGGGGTTTTATGAATGTTGCGGTTCAGATGGGCTCAGGATTAGGCTGGGATCGGGGCTCAAGTGGTATCAAGATTGGGGTTTAGGGACAGTTTTCAGGGTATGGGGTTTTTCTTTTAGGGTTTAGGGCTTAGGGTTCAGAGTTTAGGGCCTAGGGTTCAGGAACTATAGGGCCTGTGGGTTTCGGGTCAGGGCGCAAAGGTGGCTGTGGGCCTTGCTACTATAAGGGGGCCTAAACAATTACCAATACTATTGTGGGGGGATATCATGACCGTATACTATTACTATACCCGCCAAACCTTATTCTAACTATTGGGGCCCCTACGTTATTGCGGTTTCAGGAAGACCGCAAGGGCTTCCGGGTTCCGGGGCCTTCGTATCTTACAACGGGTCTATAGTATAGGATGCTAAGACTTCATGCCAAGGAAACGAGTGTTGATTTTACATAAGCTACCTGAAGAAAGATGCATGGCAAAGTAGCAATCATGCTTGGAACAGAATGTCTCGAATACTACAGAAGAACCGAGAGAAATTGGGCTTAGGATGCGGTGCTTGCGGATAAAGCTTGAGGGCTTTACTGCATGGTGCTCGAGGGAAGCTGTTTTTCTTGAACCCAACTCGCTTTTGTGGCTTTGCTATCAGAGTGGTCGGGAGAGGAGTCCCCAGGCGGCTTTAGCAGGTTTAATAGAACCGAAAGCCTTTGAAGCCGAAATGTCTGCCTTTCTTTGGATTTTCGGATCTCTAACAAAATCTATGAGCATGCTCTCTGGAGCAAACGACATGCCTCAGTCTTCATGCCCCTCATTGACCCCTCTTCATGCAGATATCATGCATTCAAGCCGCGTGCACACGTGGGATATGTCCCGGCTCCGCTTCGAATCGGAACTTTGCAATGAACCTAAGATAATCTCTGTGCTCTCAGAAGAGGGTCTGACATTTGTTGCAAAACTTGCTCTCTCAAAGTCCATATCACCCGGGGTAAAGGTGCGTTCTCGGTCCTAGAGCACGCCGTCATCTTCAAACACGGTCCGATCATGTTCATATGCACAATGCGACAATCAACCAGATCAACCATGTCAAGCTGACGCTCATTCCACAGCCGCCCCGATCTCGGTGACAGGTTACCCCATGCTAAAGAATGCTTCGGTAGAAACAAACCTGGATTGCAAAGCTTCGAGCGGCAATTTTGATACAATGGTCCATCATCATTGTCATCATCATAAGCAGCAACCAGCGGGAGATGGATACTGACACTACTCCTGGTGGGTGTGGCGCTATACAGTCCTCAGCCACGTGAAGAGATAGGGTTGTGGCATGGCGAAAAGATATTGAGCTACAGGGGGAAGTAACTTCACATGCGGTAGAAAAACTGAGATGCAGCTTGCATCGACTTCCCCTTGCATGCAACGCATCCGTTTACCGCCGTTGTTGTTTCTGCACTCAGCTCACGGGGCAGCTGACAGCTCGATCTCGAGGTTCAGGATTTGGGGGATTACGGCTTGGGGCTCACAGGGATTTAACCGTGAAACATAAACTAGGCAAGAATTCAAAACCAGGCTGAACATGACAATGCTTCTGCAAAGCTCAGCTAGTCAAGCACTTGAGCTGCCAAGATGGCCCAGTCGAAGCCCTTAACCTTCAATCAGCCTAAATCCTAAAGCCAGCTTCTTCAGAGCCAGAAATTCTAGGTTGGCCCTTTTAAAGTTTTAAAGCCTTTTCAACATTTTCGCGCAGGAGAGCCTGCTAGGCACAATAAGAGAAATTTAAAATGTCGGAAAACCGTACCTTTAGTTTGGATCACTTTAGTTAAGGTTTTTTTTGTAGAGTTGGAAGAGGCGGCTGAATCCTCTGCAGCTCTACTTTCACGTGCTGCATCAGCTATTACTCTGAATATAACAGAACCTTCAGGTAATCTTTCCGCCATGTTTCTGGGAGATGAGGATCATCATCTCCATTTCCGCAAGCCGTGCACCAAGGCACATGCGAGCTCCGAAGGAGAAGGGCTTCTCGATCCTTGTTTAGACAGGGATGGATAAAATCAGCAGCTTGATGACAATTTTGTGCATGTGCGTATGCACGTAACTGTGGCTGCACGCAAATATGATGTGTACCTGTATGTATAGATGCATTCATGTAGGCATGCACGCATGTATGCGACTATGCATGTATGCAATGTGATCCGAAAAAATGCGATGCGGCGCGACGCCATGAAATGGGATAGGATGGAATGCAATGCAATACAGAGAAGTGCTATGCTGTGCTACGTCCTGACTCCACGAACCCCTGAAAGTTAATTTGAAGAGCCATTGCCAAAACAAATCTACAGACCCCCCTCCTTCAGAATTTTAGGGAACTTTGATCCTTTAAACCCACAGCTCCGCGACTAAAACAACTAAAACCCTGCAAAAGCCTATAACAGCCTAAGCCAGTGAACTTACAGAACCTTTCTACACTGCTTATAGGAACCCATGATATCCTGAAAAGAAACAGAGTAGGCTTAGGGCTAGATATGCTTGGTTTAGCTTTTTTTGGGGGGAGGGGGGGTAGAGGTTGAGGTTTAGGTTGCAAGTTTAATGGTTTACTGTAGAGGTTTGGGTTTACTTGGAGGTTCATGGGTAGTTATAAGTGGAGTTATAAGTAGGGTAACTGTATTTATAACCCAAATTAGGGGACTTATAACCCCACTTACAACTACCCATGAACCTCCAAGTAGGGGTTTAGTATTTAGGGGCCTGGGTCCCAGTGGCAACTTGTGGTCAAGCAGGGACTTCAACGGGTCGTTCTTGCGTGCTTGCACGGCCTCGCGAGAGATAAGAGCAGGACGTCGCCAAAAGTTTGAAAAGGGCCCTAGAAGGGTTTCCAGTAGCCTTCATAAGACAGTTTCAGGGCTGTAACATTGAGAAGTGCTTCTAGAGGGTTGTAAAGCGGCTTAAGATGGGTTTATTATAGGGGATCTATATAACAGGGCGGTGTGTTATGGGTTTCGGGTGGGGAGGGGTTAGACTGGGCGTCGGCTTTTAAGTTGAGGTTCCGGTTTAGGGTTGAGGCAGCAGTTAGTTAGTTTGGTTGCTGCTAGGACGAGCCTACGATGCAGGATACTTGGCTTAGCACAGGTCAGAGCACCCTTACTCAGGGTAAAAGTCTCAGGGTTTAGACGGTGGCCGGGGTTAGAGTTGAGTGAATTGTTTTTGTCCTCTGCCTTGCTTGACTGACTGGGCTAGCTGTAGGGTTGACTAAGAGTTTTAATGATATTAATTAGTGCTCGGTGTGAGCAAGAAGCACATGGCGCTAGCCAGAGGAGTGTGTCCATGTCTAGGCATGCCCACTTCCCCGAATGCCAATTCAACAGCATGCGCAGCCCTCACAGGCTTGGCCCCCCCAAAAAAAAGAAACTGCACTTTCACTTTGGTCTTCCGTCCCACAACCAGGTCACGGTTTCAGGTCAGTGAGCTGTGGGATGGGGGTTTCGCAATTTGGTTTAGAAGTGGGAATCCGATCCGATCTGCGATAGTCAGATCCGTTTCCAAGAAGGAACAAGAACGGCTAGACACAGCGGTTCCTCCCCAAAAAGACCTGTTTGAGGGCTCATGTGACTCATAGGTAGGTAGTTACCGGGTTTTAGGAGTAAACATGCATAGGGTTGCCTTCTCTATCATTAACCCTACACTAAGTCTCTGAACATACACCCTATGTGCCATAAATACAGGGTCCCTAAACCCAAAACCGAAAACCCTCAACTCTTGATGCCCTGCGTACCAAGTACCTGATCATGTCATTAGTTACACGAGATCTGGACTGAAGGTACTCCTAGGGGGCTCAACAAAGCGTTTAGGGTTTAGGGGTTTTAGGGGTTTTAGGGTTTAAAGGGTTTAGGGTTTACATCATGATGAAAATATTATGGTTTCGTGTTACATGATATTGCAGTTACAAGGGGGAACCATAAGGCCCTAAAGATGACTCTTGCAGAGTCTTCACAAAAAAGACACACACACACACAAACGCCCAACCCTGAGGCACCAAACAAAACCCAGCCCAAGCCACAAACGCTAAAACCCTGCACCCCAGATTCAAACCCTAAAAAACCCAAAAGACCCGGAAGCCCTACAACCCTGAATCCCAAAGCCCTTAAAGCCCCAAAGCCCCAAAACCCAAGCACAAAGCCTCGGCCATAAAGCGTTCAGGCCGGAAGGCCTTCTAAGGGGCCGAGTACCCTAGCCCAGAAAAGGTTAACCTTTCCTAGTTAGGGTACGAGTAGGGGTTTAGGGTTTAGGGGTTTAGGGTTTAAGGCTTAAGTTAACCTTTCTAACTATGGCAGGGTTATATAAACCCCCAAGAGGTGAAAGGTTGCCTACCCGGCCCCTGAGCCTTCGTGGCATGGCAAAGGTGGGCCAATGGGTTGCGGGTTTTTTTGCTTTAGGGTGTTAAGGAAGCCCTTTTAAATGGGGCTTGAAGGGTTTTAGGGTTTAGGGCTTTTTAGGGGTTCACGATTTGGGGTTTAAGGTTTAAGGTTTGGGAACTTGAAGCTCTAAGGCTTTAGGGCCCTCAAGGCTTTAGGGCTTTGTCGGCTTTTAGGGTGTAGGGCTTAGGGCTTTTAAGGTTTGGGGCTTCAGGGCTTTAGGGTTAGGTTTTTTTTAAGGCTGTAAGGCCTTATTGGGTTAAAGGTCTTGGGGCTTTAGGGCGTTATGGCCATAGGGTTTTCGGGCTTCAGGGTTTTTGGGGTTTGTGATTGTAAGGCGTTGGGCCTTTGGCTTTAGGGCTTTAGGGTTTCAGGGTTTAGGCTTTAGGGCCTTTGGGTTTTGCATTATATGTGCTTTAATGTTTAGAGCTTTAGGGGTTTAGGGCTTCTTGGGTTTTAGGGCTTAGGGCTTTAGGGTTTCAGGGTTGCCAGGCTTTTTTGCATTTCAGCTTTAGGGTTTGGGTTTTAAGGCTTTAGCGTTTGGAGCTTTCTGGCTTTAGGGTTATGGGGCTTCAGGGCTTTCAGGGTTTAGGGCTTTAGGGCTTTCGGGTTTTGGGCTTTCGGGGTTTAAGGTTTCAGGGTTTCGGGTTCGGGGCTTGCGGCTGGTGGTCCAGGTTTAGGGTTCAGAGTTAAGGGGCTTCTTTTCCCACTCGCAGGATTACGGTTTAGGGTCGAGGGCTGAGGTGTAGTGTTTAGGGTCAAGAGTTCAGGGTTTATAGATGTAGGGGGTTTGTGGCTTAGGCATGTAGGTTTGGCTGGCCTTGTCAAATTTCGGGACAATAGAAAAACCCTAAACCCTCAAACCCCCACACCCTGAACGCCCACAATCCCTGAACTCTCTGAGCAGGGGTGTCGAAATGGCCATGCCTGCACCGAAGAGATTGATACCAGAAAGCCATGGAAACCAAAGATCTTACTGTCAAAGACAGTGCGTTCCAAGTCTGGTGTACGGGCTCGTGAGTAGGGTTAAACCCTAATTTCCCTAAACCCTAAACCCTAAACTCTAATTTCAAAAACCGTTTGGGCCTTGGGGCTTCCAAGACTATTACACGCCTGCAGGGCGGAGGCATCCTAAGCGCTTAAGCCCGTCTGCAGCCAGGGCCACCCAGGGATCGTCGACAATCTTCGGATCTCGTTGAAGAATGGCGCTGCCCATGTCAATCCGGGTGCCTTCAGGCTTTGGGCTTAAGTTTTGAATCGGTTTCCCAAGTGTCGAAGACTCTTAGACTGTTGAACGAGGGCCTTTGTCTGACTGGGGCTTTGTCGAAGCTCGCATGAATGAAACTCTTCTTACCAAGCCTCGGTCTTTGTAGTTCTTGGTGATGGTACACTGAAGTACAACAAGAAGTAGTAGCAAGCAGCAGTAGCAATAGCAGTAGCAGGAGCAGGAGCAGAAGCAGCAGCAGCAGCGGCGGCAGCAGCAGCAGCAGCAGCAGGAGGAGGAGGAGGAGGAGTAGTAGTAGTACCCTACACGCCTTTGTTTGATCGTGGGTCCGACTGCTTCAGGAGCTTGGCTGGAGGGGGTGGGGTGTGGGGGGGGGTGGGGGGGGGGGGGATAAGAACGTCCTGCTCCAAGCACACACATGTTGATTTTTTCACTTAACCCTGAACCCTAACCCCGTTGACTTCTTGGCCGAAGCCTCAACCCTCAGCCTTAACCAAACCATCTTTTTCCCAATCGAAAACCAACTTTTTCCTAGGGAAAACCGAAAAACCATCTTTTTGGAGTTTGGCCGTATAGTTTCCCAAAAGATGGTTTTTTGTTTTTCCTAGGAAAAATTTGGTTTCTGATTGGAAGAGTAAAGTGTTGCCGTTAAGTGCGTGCTCACGTCGAACCCGAACGAGGTGCCTGGCGGTTGGTTTTTGATTGGAAGATTACAGTGTTGCGGTTAAGTGCGTGCTCACGTCGAACCTGAACGAGTTAACGGGCGCTTTCTCTTGAAATGTGCGTTTGCTTTTGGGCAGTCTTGGAGAGATACGGGGCCGGACCTGCCGGAAAGGCTGGTTTAATACGGTATTTACGATACAAAACGAAGGTCGGTGGTTCATGTGCAACCGGTGCAAAAAGGACCCAGAGATGTGCAAAGGGGACCCAGCAGGCGAGAACAGGTAGGAAAAACCAACCTATATATGGAACGGGTGCAAAAAGGACTAAAAGGTTCAAAAGGGACCCAGAAAGGGAGAACAAGCAGGAAACAAAAGCCCCGTATATGGAACGGGTGCAAAAGGGGCCTAACAGGTGCAAAAAGGGACCCGAAGAGGTGCAAAAGGGGCCCAGACAGGTCAGGTGCGAAGGGGGTCCAGACGGGGAGAACAAGTAGATACATACGAAACGGGTGCAACCAGGACCCAAAACAGCGGCAAAAAAAGCCAAACCCCTAAGGAGTCTGAAACCCCTCAAAAGGAACCGTAAAGTAGCCCTTACAAAAACCCTTACTAAACCCATTTAAACCCTAAGCCTTACAAAAATCCCAGCCCTTAACCCAGAAACCCTAAACCCTAAACCTTACAGACACCAAACAAGCCCCCCCGAAAGTGCGCCGGAAAGGACGGGGACGAAGACGATGCGACTCTCAGCGATGACGAGGCCGAGGATGGCGGCGACTCTGAGGAGGAGCCGGGCTCCCGGGGGGACCCTTTACGGGTTCCTTGTTTGGGTTCCTTGAATCGATTACCTTGAGGTTTCCTCCAAGAAGAGTCGTTGGGGGTCTAGGGTTTTATGGGTTTTAAGGTTTAGGGTTTAGGGAGTTAGGGATTTAGGATTTCGCGTTCAGGGTTTCGGCATGTAGGATTTAGGGTTTAGGGCTTAGGGTTTACGGTTTGCGGGTTTTAGGTAGTGTTTGGGGTTTTGGGGTTTTGGGTTTCGGATTTGGGGTTGTTTACGTTTAGGGAGGAGTCTTGGGTTGGGGTTCCTTCAAGGGCTCCTTTTAAGGGTTCTTTTTTGGGGTTTATGGCTCCCGGGTCTTTGGGTTCCTTCGAGGCTTCCTTGTTCCGTTATGGGTTTAGGCTTCCTACAAGGGCTCGCTTGAGGATTTCAGGGTTTAGGGCTTGCTTAAATGTGTGGTGACGTTTTTCTGTTTGATTCGATACTTGCACACCCCACACCCTAAACCCTAAAGCGGATTATGGTCGCGTTCGGCTCAGCGCATGCATGGGCTCATTGGGATTCAGAGGTTTCTGCGCATCTGGGATTTGGGGCCCCAAGGAACGGCTCAAGGGTTGAGGGTTGCCGTCTTGGCGCTTGCGTGGTGTTTCAGTTCAAGCTTTGTGAACTGAACTATCCATACTAATCAGGCTAAACAAGTTTCGCTGCTTCTGCCGCCATCAGTACCTGGATGATGATGGTGATGATGATGATCAGAGCGACGGCGACGATGATGATGATGGTGAGAGCGACGGTGGTGATGGTGATGACGATGATGACGATGATGTCGATGATGATGATGATGATGATGGCGGTGGTGATGATGATGTTGGTGATGATGATAGTGATCGTGAGCGTGATTGTGATGGTGATGGGGATGGTGCTGGCGATGATAATCATGTCACGGGAGGAGTTTTGCTTGATGATAAAAAAACACAACAAACACGCTGTTAATTTTAATCACAATAGGTGCCATAATACTGTTGATGGTGATGGTTGTCACGGTGGTAGTTATGTCACAGTCGATGATGATGTATGCTATCGTCCTTACCGTTCTGCGATGATAACGGTGATGACCGGCTAATCATGCCGTCTAGATGTATATGCGTACCCAACCTCTCTGTAAGCCAGTCGAAGAAGCTTCTCCAACGCATGGACTTTTATGAGACACTGAAACAACACATTTGTAAACCCTGAGCCCTACACCCCTACATAGTATAACGACGCACAGTGGGTTCCTTAACTTTAGCGCAGATCATCCGGAAAGTCCGAGCTGCGAAACCTGTCACCGCCTTTTTTACCTTCCTGAAGTCTGGTTGTCAACACGGCCCTGTGGATGTAAGCCCACGCCGTAACGCGTGAGTCATTTGAACCCCAGAGCATCCACAAGACTGCTACGGTATGAATGGCAGTAGTTATAGGGTTCCTGATGAATATCTCAACTGTCACCCGGACCAGAACCATGTTCAAACATGAGAGTCTTATCGGCAGTTCCAACCGGTTATCAGACGGTGATCATCCGCGATACCAGGGCAGTAGTAGTTGGAGCATTGCCGTGAGTATACAATGTAATACTGTTACGGCCAGTATACTCCGCAATACTGTTACTGGTACGGGGGCAAACAAATGGCAACAGCAAGAGGAACAGCAACAACAACAACAACGAGAGCAATAATGATGACGACTAGGAGGAGCGGTAGGAGGAGGAGGAGGAGGAGGAGGGGGAGGAGGAGGGCGTCGACTACTACGGCAACAGCAAGAACAGTGGCCTGCGTATCAACAGCGACAGCATGAATAGCGACATCAGCAACAATATCTTCTGCAGCGGGATTGGGCTACAGAGTATGTACATACATATATATATACATATATTCATATAGCAATACTTATGTCATATAATGTATAATATGCAATATATAACCTATAGACTATTGCCGATCGTGTACATTTCTATAATATGTAGTGTATAGTAAGTATATGATATATAAGATGTAAGGCTTGGTATGTAACATATAACAGAAGATACTCAGTACATATCATATAACCCATTTTTACATAACTCATATTATGTATTATATGTGTTATATATTATATTGTATATAATATAATCTATAACATGTAGTATATAACCTATAATCTACAGTATATAAGATAGAATGTGTACTACATAGCATATACAAGTATATATAGTATAATATATAGTGAAATGATGTATATATAGCGTTCACTATAAACATATAGTACATCATATGTATTGTATAACATGCACTATACAATACAGAATGAATACAGTATAATTTATAATTTACAATGTACTATATATAGGTAGGTTTAGAGCTTCATTTTCGGGTTCCGGGATCGCTGGGCTGAGGCTGGTCTCTCGTCCGCAGCCAACTTTCGTACCTGGGAAGATTAAGGCAGGATGTGCTGGGGAGCGGTTATGCCTTGGGTGCTCTCGGGATGCTTTGAGTTGTTCTCAGTTTCGACAGTTGGACCCAGTTGGATTGAGAGGTCCTACTAATTCAGGACCTAGTTCGCTGACAAGCCCCAGATTCTACAACCACAAACCCGAAATTCCGCAGATTCCTGAAGTGCATCTGCAGGGGCGACTGCACTTCAATGGGCCTGAGCCAGCCGTAGGGACTTTGGGTGTTCAAATTCAGGGTGTATAGCAGCCCAGGAGCCTGGGGGCAGTTCGCTCTAAGCTGGGGCAGCTGTCGCCCGGTGTGTAGGGTTCAGGGTTCCTGTAAGGTATTTGTGGTAGTAAAGTAAAATAGCTGGAACCTCCACAAAGCGACTAAATCACCCCAGAATGATGTGATGAGTTTAACTTTGCTTTCAGGTTGAGTCGTTAGCGCGTCAATCTCTAGAGCTGTAAACCCGAAGCTCTACAAGCTAAAACAAGATCAACCCCAAAGCCCTCAAGCTCCAACACACCCAGGCTTAAAACTGCGAGGCCCTTTGGGTTAAGCTCTAGACACTCTAAAGACCTTAGAGCGACGTGCGAGGTGATGCAACGGAGACAGGCCAGGGCCGGTGGGTTGTGGTCAGGGTTTGGAGTTTAGTGTTTGGGGTTTGGGGTTTAGGGGTTTAGGGTATCAGGGTTTTAGGGGTTTAGGGTTTTAGGGTCCAGGCTTTAGGGC
Source organism: Symbiodinium necroappetens (assembly GCA_905231915.1). Taxonomy (NCBI): domain Eukaryota; class Dinophyceae; order Suessiales; family Symbiodiniaceae; genus Symbiodinium; species Symbiodinium necroappetens. The sequence continues at coordinate 7,388 of CAJNJA010025219.1, read as the reverse complement.
TTTAGTGCAGGATTGGGCATTTCTGAGGGTAGACCAAGGGGTTCGGTTAGGGGTGTAGGACAAGGGCAGTGCAGTGGATGGTGTACATAGTTGTTGTGATAAAGAATTCAGCGTTAGTGGGCTTTCGGTGTTGAGGGTTTATGGGGCGATTGGGGTTTAAAGGGGCTGATAGGGTCTCTGGGTGTATTTCGGGGGGTTTGGGATGCCAGATGAGATCTTGAAGGGATTCAACAATAGGCATTTAGGGTTCGAGGGTACAGGGGTTCCGGCTTTTTGGGTCACGCATGGAAGCTTCCTGAAAGTCGTCCGTAAAGTAACCCTTAATGTAGTAGCCCTAATCAATTCCACCCTCAAAGTAACTTGTATTATAACCCTTAATGTAGGCCCTTAGAGTAACCCTCAACGTATTCCGTAATGAGCCTTACAGTAGTGCTTGTAGTGGCCCTGATTACAGTAATTAAGCCTTATCAAAGGAATCCTTATAGTAGCCCCCTATGCCCTAAACCCTAAACCCTAAACTAAAACCCCCCCCTAAACCCTAAACCCTAACCCCGCTAAACCCTAAACCCTAAACCCCAAACCCTAACCCCCCTAAACCCTAAACCCAAAACCCTAAACCCTAAACTCTAGACCCTAAACCCTAAACCCTTAAAGCAACCAGTAGCCTCTGCAGTCTGAAGCCCAAGCCCCAAGCCCCAAACCCCCAAGCCTAAACCTGGGTTTAGGGTTTTAGGGGTTTTAGGGGTTTAGGGTTTAGGGGTTTAGGATTTTAGGGTTGTTAGGGGTTTAGGATTTAGGGGTTTAGGATTTTCGGGTTTTTAGGGGTTTAGGGTTTAGGGGTCTAGGATTTTAGGTCTTTTAGGGGTTCAGGGTTTAGGGGTTTGGGGGTTCAGGGTTTAGGGTTCGGGTTTTAGGGACCCTGAGCCCTAAGCCCCCAAACCCGTTCCTGGCAGAGCAGCCCGCTCCCCGCACCGAAAATCCGTTGAACCACTTTGGATCCGTGTGTTAGGGTTCAGGGATTAGGGTCTAGGGACCCATGCAAAAGCCGCTCAGTGCGAGCTGCTTCATATCCAGAGACTTAACCAAGGAATATAGCCTGACTTCACTTATCTTCCTTGGTTAAGGGGTATTGGGCTCTGGGTATCTGGAACATGTGATCAATTGTGATCATATTCTTTGCGCCTTCCACATGCACCGTTCTCGAGCCACGTGATCGCTCCGAGTGTCCCCTCGACGACGGAGACCGTGCCGACTACTGAGGTGTGCTCTGACGATCAGCCGGTGGACCAGAGTACTTGTATCACCCAGAATCCCGAGACTTGCTTCAACGGTCGCCTTTGCTGTGAGATACATGGGCAGCCGAATGAGAGTCCCCCAAACCCCAAACCCAAAAGCCCTAAACCCCTAAACCCCTAAACCCCTAAACCCCAAACCCCAAGCTCTAAACCCCAAAACCCCAAACCTCACACCCCTAAACCCTAAACCCCAAACCCCAAAACCCCAAACCCCCTAAAATCCCCCAAAACCCAAAACCTATATAGTATAAGGGTCTGAATAATAAACCAATACTGTTTTGGGGGCTCCTTATTGTAAATTTAGTATAAACTACCCCGAAACCCTATTCTAATCCTATAAAAAACCCTGGACCCTACCACTGTCGCCGTTTGCGACAGTGCAGTGGTCCCCTGTTGACGGCCGGCCTTTTTCCGTTGGCCGCTTTGAGCCACATTCAGTGGCGATGTCATCGGCTTCCGATCCTGGCAGAATGCTTGGTTGTTTCGGAACTGCCTGAAACAGAAAGACACTAGACCCTAAACCCTAAACCCCAAAAGCCCCGAAAGCCCCAAAACCCCAAAAGCCCCAAAACCCCAAAAGCCCCAAAACCCCAAAAGCCCCAAATCCCCAAAAGCCCCAAAACCCCAAAAGCCCCAAATCCCCAAAAGCCCGAAAACCCCAAAACCCATAGCAGCTCTGTCAGGCCGAGGGTGAGGAGGTCCCGAAGAGCAGCGGGGACGAATCCGAGCCGACCGCGGCCAAGATCGATCCTTCAAGGCTTTCTGCTTTGCTTTCGGGTTTAGGGTTCGGGGTTTAGGGTTTAGGGAATTAAGGTTTAGGGTTAGGGTTTAGGGGTTTAAGGTTCAGGGTTGAGGGGTTAAGGGGCCAAGATCGATCCTTGGAGGCTTTCTGCTTTGGTCTCTTTCAGGGCTGCTGTTCGGGTTCCGGGGCTTTAGGGTTTAGGGTTTAGGGTTTAGGAGTTTAAGGCTTCAGGATTGAGGAGTTTAGGGCTTTAGGATTGAGGAGTTTAGGGGTTTTGGGTGGGATTGGGGTAGGGCTTCTTTTTTTTTTAGAGTTTGGAGTTTTAGGGTTAGAGTTTAGGATTTTAGGAGCTCTTGAGTTCTAGGATCAGGGCTGAGATTAGGACGTTGGGGACGAAAAAAAAGGTCCTAGGGCTAGGGTCCGGGACTTTGGCAGTTTAGGAGTTTTGGGGTTAAGGACTTAGGAGTTGTTGGCTTAAGGTTTTGGGAGTTGTGGGCTCAGAGTTTAGGAGTTTCGGGTTTAGGGCGTAAGGTTTCGGCCTAGGAGACCTGGTTTATAAGGGCTACCCTACTCTCAAGGGCTTTAGTTTTAGGGTGTAGGTTTTAAGTCATGGGGTTTGGAACTTGGGGTCTAGAGCCTAAACCCTAAACCGTCGGGCTTTCGTTTTCGAGTTCGGGGTTTGCAGTTTCCACTCAGATTCGTTGAAGGTCTCTGAGGGTTTCGCTCAGGGCTTCATAAGGGGCTTAGGGCTTTAGGGCTTTAGGGTTTTAGGGCTTTAGGGTTTAGGGCTTTAGGGCTTAGTGTTTTAGGTTTTTGGGCTTTAGGATTTAGGGCCTTTAGGTTTCAAGGTTTTAGGGTTCAGGGATTTCGGGGTTGAGGTGTTGAGGGCTTCTCTGGGTTCAGGCTTCTGGTTTAGGGTTTAGGGTTTTAGGATGTAGGGTTTCGGGGCTTTAGTTTTTAGGGTTTAGGGCTTGGTTAGCCGAATTTATTGCCGGAATACAAAACAAGTGTCAGGATTATAGGCTTCAGGATTTAATCTTTGGGGTCAACCTGCGACAATCTCCAGCAAGACAGCGTTCTCTTGAGTTTGCCGAGTCTCAGCCACGGGTGCCACATAACTTGGCAGTGCTGTTCAGTGTCGGCACCTGTTGTGCCAGTATTTGTGTGGTTGAGATTATGCAATTTCAGGCCTTTCCTGCATAAGGCAATGTCATAGAATGAAGTCGGTTTCATATACGTGTCTTTGGTGTGTGTATAAGAGGGCTTGAAAAGTCTTTATGTGGAGTAATTTTTGAGCCAGGCCATACTTCTTGTCGTCTTCCATCTCAAAGAAGCAATCGAGTTTCAATGCTCTCCTGCCTGTACCATTCAAAGATAAATTGAACAATGCTGCAGCCCGCCCCCCTGCTAAACCCCGAAGCATAATTCCTAAACCCCCCCCCCTAGCAAACCCAATATGGGAGTTTCGGAAAGCGACAAGCACCCTGTAGATGTTAGGGTCCTTTCTTCGACCATCTCTTCGATCACACAAACCATAAGAACAAGGAAGCCAAACAGAAGCATGTGTGTTTGTATACATATGCATACTTACCTACATACGTGTGCATATACATGTATATGTATGTAATTATATATATATATACATATACATACACATGCATGCATGCATGGATGTATGTATGCATGTATGCATGTACGCACATGCATACTCATGCACGTATTTTTCGCCTTTTGGAGACCAGGCTACCCCTGGAAGAGCGTGAGCGCTACTACCTCCAGGCGCGTCTTCTCGAATTCAGTTGTTTTAAGCCCTAGACTGTAAAAACTGCAAGGTTCAACACCCCCCTGTTCATCAAAATAGACATCATAAACCTACGTAGTTACTATTTTCAGTCCCCAAACAATAAACTTCCCCTAAACCTTGTTGTATTCTCATCCCACCCCATCGTAGTTCCTAAACCCTGAACTTTCCGTTGTGTTTTCGACTTCCGGAAGAAGCAGAACAAACAGCACTTCGGGCTTGGGGCTTCGGGCTTGGGGCTTACATATGGTCCAGGGCACCAACGCCCAAAGCGCTCAACTCGAAGCCTAGGTCCACCTTAAGACCCCACGCCCGCCTGCTCTCTAAACTGTGTGTAGCCCTTCTGAAATCCCCATAAGCCCCGTAAGCTCTGAGCTGAGTAAACCCAGCCCTAACCCCGACTCCCCAAACCTTAAGCCCCGAAGCCCTAAAACCCTGTAAATCCTAAACCCTAAACCCTAAACCCTAACCCCTAAACCCTAAAGCCCTAAAGCCCTGAACCCCAAACCCTGACACGGGCTCGCGCCCGCATCTTCGGTGAGTCGGGCAAAGCGCCCGAAACCCCCGAGGCAGAGTTCAGGAGTTCAGAGATCTGCGGTATTGGGTTCTTGTTGTGCGGTGTAGGGCTTTGGGTTTGGAGGGTCTAGGTTTTTGGGTTGAGGGTTTAGGGCGTAGGTCGTGGGGTTTAGGGTTTAGGGTTTAGGGTTATGGTCTAGGCTAAGACATTCAGGGATCTTAGGGTTTAGGGTTTAGGGGTGGCTGAAGGTTTCCCCCTTGGCCTCGGGAAGGGTCTTGCAAGAAGCCCGAGCTGCAGGTGGACGCTGAGGACGCCCCGGTCGTGGAGGCCCACAGAGTCGGGCTAGGGTTTAGGGTTTAGGGTTTAGGGGGTTTAGGGTTTAAGGTTTGTTTGCTTTAGACCTGCAGGGTTTAGGACTTGAGGGGGGGTGCCACAGGGGTCCAAAATAAGTCTCAATACTTATGAATTACATACTCCTGACTCGGGTTCCCTATCGTAACCATTATAGTGTGATATACCCCAAAAACCCTGTTCCAGGTTCAGGCGGATAGGCTTTGCTGCTTGGTGGTCGGGACTATGAGGTTCGGGATATTTATTTCATTTTAACTTATGAGTTGAGGGTGTTGTCGGTCTGGGGTTTAGGGCTTAAGTTTAGGGTTCATGGGTCTAGGGTTTAGAGATCCTTGCGGGGGATCGTCTTGGGGTCGCAGCAACTGGTAATAGTCTACCCGTATAGTATGATATGTTACCCAAGAGCCCTATTCTCATTCTTTGGCCCCTAGATTAGCCGTAGAATCGGCAATGGCTTTCAATCCTCTTTTTTCGTGGGAATCGTTTGTGCATGTTGCTCTTCAGCTGGCAGCCCCACCCGCATAAGAACCGTTCTCAGCTGTTGAAGCTATTGTAGCCTCGTTGCTCATGCTTAGTAATTACATAGTTTAAGGGTTCCTGCCGTAATCCAATGTTTCTATTCAGCTGACCCCTTGCCCCGGCACCCTATGCCCTAAAGCCTAGGTAGTGACGATAGTCAGCTGCCATACCTGGACAATCTTACACTCTTCTAGGTGGCACTCCAAGCATATCTTCTAGCTCCGTTTAAAGCTGCATATTAGGTCCCCTGGGCCATGTATGACCGTAATTCATAATAATTTTAATTAAGCCCGCAAGCCTTGAGCCTCAAGTCATCGTCAGACCCCCGTTTGCTTTGTTTACGGACTCTACTTAAGTTCAGTCAGCCGAGTCTTTGAGCAACCCTGGAAAACCCTTAAGCCCTAAACCCCCAAACCCTAAACCCTCAACCCTAAACTCCCCAAACCCTAAACCCTAAACTCCCTAAACCCTGAACCCTACACCTGGAAACCCCTGAGTGGGGATCGGCTGCGACAGGATCCGCAAACTGTGCAGCGACGAGCGGCCAGGGAACTAAAGCTTGCCCAGGACCCGGAAAGATGGCATAATATACTACGCTATTTTATTTATGTTCTGATACGGCACATCATGTCATCTTCATCTTATGTCTTGTTATGTTTTATGATATTTGGAGCCTGAAAAGCACGAAGAATAGGGTCCTTGACAATTTGAACCGTTTTTCCTTGGAGACTGTATAATATCATGGCCTTTTACATATTTTAATGCAAATGTTCTGGACTATAGCGGCCTGCAGACTTGCCATGGGCAGTGTTTTGCATTTTTCATCTGGGGTTTAGGGTTTTGGAGTCAGGGATTCATGTATGGGTTTGGGGAATGGAGTCTAGTAGCGTGTTTCGCCGGCATACCCTAGGGCTCCAGTTGCCCTAGAAAAGAGTTTACTGGGTTGTCTACTTTATGGTCAGTAACCTACCATTTGAGTAACTGGAGCCCTGGGGATACCTATGTAGCTTGCGATCCATCAGGAAAAGTCGTATGGTCTTTCACGAGTCCTTTTTGCATCGATGTGATTCTGCTTGCGACAGAGGGGCGAGCCAGGCTGGTATGGTCCTAAGCGCCCCAAGCCCAAACCCCAAACCCTAACCTGGGTCCTTGTTGGATACAATTTTACATTTTTTGTTATAATAAGACCCCATAAGGATTAAAAGTTATCATTTTAAATATAGCCCCAACAGGGAACCAGCACACCCTAAAGCCTATAAGCCCTAAAAGCCCTAAGCCCCAAACGTGACGTCAACAACTCTACGCCTGCCCTTTGTGCCGTAGCCGTAGAAACCCTGATTCCCAGACCTTGTAAAGCCCTCAGAACGACGAAATCCCTCAGAAAGGATTAGGGTTTATTGTTTGGGGTTTTGGGCTAAGCCCCAAGACCGGAGATGCTAAAGGCCTAAACCGCAAAAGCCTTAAGTCCTGAAGACTAAGACCCCTAAGGCCAAAACACATAACTCTAAACCCGCAAACTCCAAAGCTCAAGCTTTGAAGACCCCCTAAACCCTGAACCCGGAAGCCCTAAACCCAAGCCCCTGGAACTTGACCCGTAAACCCTAAGCCGAAAGCAGTACACCCGAAACCCTACGTCCGAAACCCTAAAACCAAAAGTGTTTAAACTGTGAACCCTAAACCCGTATGTACATATATAATCATATATATATATG
>CAJNJA010025208.1:0-32601 GCA_905231915.1 Symbiodinium necroappetens | reverse complement strand
GGGGAGGGGAGGGGAGGGGAGGGAGATGGATCATCGGCGGGAGGGATGGGCGCATGATCTTCATCGCTGCTCCGAGCGGTTTCGGGACACTCACTCTCTAGTCCTTTAAAGCCCCGGAACAGCTGCAGCTGCCCGTCGAGGCCCAAGGCCGCCAGTAGCTGCATCGAGGGCGACGGGGCAACAGACCTCGTGCCACATTGGATGCCATGCTTTCGCTTCTAGGCTTCGTCGGTGATAGCACATGTACATGAAAGAGCGCATGGTCCAGTTTGTATCCTGCAGAAAGAGTAAGCAGATTGCAAGAAAAAACACCGTCACCACCAACAACATGAATAGGACTGATGCCAACAGAAAATCTCGTGGTCAGGATGCTAGCGATGGGGCCTTTCTTCTAAGACTTCTCTTGGATGTTGCATTTTGTGTTGCGCAGGCCTCAGGGGTAGGCAGAAATTACTGACTAATTACTACTGCCCACCCTCCAGAACGAAAGCATCGAGGCTGCTGAGTTGAAAGACGCTACGTCGTGGATCTCCACTGTGCCGTGGCTGGTGAATGCTTGCTTGATAATTGTTCCTTGCTATAGGCGGGCCAGCTGAGAACTACGTTCTGCACTATGCTGGAGGCGCAACATCTTACCACTCACATTACCTGAAGTGCACATGCCTGCCTTGTCTCACCCACACGGCCACGCTTCTCAGAATGCCAGCTGAGAGCTCAGCTCTCTGGAACCCACCGACTTAACTGAAGACTTTTCCCCGGGAGGAGCTTTATGTTTGGCCTTTGTTGTCGCCCCCTCATTTGGCGATTCCGGTTCATCATATAATATCCTCAACACGCTGGCGATAGCTTGCATGGCTTAAAACGTTGGTATCTCCTTCTTTCTTTCTGTCTGTGTTTCTCTCTTCTTGCTTGGAGTCTGTGTTTCGTTCTTGCAGTTATCGCGTTCTGTATTATTCATGTGTTTCTGTGTGTGTGTGTGTTTCCTTCCTTCTGTGTAATTATCGATCTCTGTCTTTCTTTAATTCTCTCCTTCTCGTTTTGATTGTCTTTCTGGAGCTTCGTGTGTCTTTCTTACTCCGTCTTTCTCTGCTTCTTCCACACAGTCAGAAGAGGAGCACGGACGCACTCCCCTCCGCGCGCGGGCGCGCCCTGATTGTCTCAAGTTTGTGCTAACTCTGCTCGATGAGGCCGAGGTTTGAGCTCGTAAAACCCCCCTTACTTGTCCTAAACCTAGATGTAAACCCCCCGGCCTCTTCTCGCTTCTGAGGGTCAGACAGGCTCTGTCCCCCTCCCTCTTGTGGTACAGCGTACGCAACTCTTTGCTGCTCCGGCTGTACTACTACAGGTCAGCTTGCAGACACTTGCACACACACACAACCGAACACAAGATGCACATGCTTGACACTCCCCCAGGTTCCCTTCTGAGCTGACCCCTCAGTGAACTGTTCTTCTTTTCCGGAGCTGTTTGCCCCCAGTTCACTAAGGCTGCGGTGTAGCTGCACTCGTCTTGTTGCAGTGATCACTGTGTGCCCCCCCGTACATGAACAGCACCCCAATTGAGTCCTACCTGACGAGTGCAGCAAGACAAAAACTGAGGGCCCGGCCGAACACAACACTTACAGTAGCAAAACATCCCCCTTCAAAGCTCAGGAACATTTGGGCTATCCCCTCAGTCGGAAAACGCTGCATGCATTCTACGGCGCCTGTGCTCCAGCTGGTCAGGGTCCCCCCTCACTTGTTCTTCGGGTGGCTGGCTCACTTCAGGTAGTGCATCACTTGCTTCCCCCAGAGCCGCTGCTTGCTCTTGTTGTTCGAACTCTTCTAGCGCACAGAGCAGGTCGTCGTCTGTTGGCTCAAAGGGATCCCCCAGCGGGCTTTCTCTGTCCTGGTAGGTCCCCGTCGACGGGATGCTCCCCGTCCACTGTTCGGCGTCCAAGGGCGGAACCCACTGAGTCGTCACTGGCGGGTTGGTCCCACCTCCTTCGTCCGTCGTCTGCGTGTCCACCGCGATGCTGTCCCCGCTGGCTCTTTGCTGCCAAGCCGTGATGGCTGCCAGCTCATCACTGCTCTGGCGTTACGCAGCAGGTGCTCCACCATGGCTTGTGGGTCCCCCGCTGGGTCCCCTGGCTGTTCTGTGGCCCCTTCTTCAAGTGCCACCACATCAGCTGGGTGGACATAGTCTAGGAGGCCTTCTTCATCCAACAGCTCTTCTGCCTCTTGGACCAGAAGCCCCACCGTTTGCCCCCAGCTTTCTGAGAGCCAGTCCAGGTCGCCATTGATGGTGTCCGTAGCCGCATTCTCCACCGCCACGATGGCTTGCTGAATGCCGTGTTCCCCTTGTGCAACTTGATCTCCCCACTGCTTCTTGGTAGCTTCCCGGAAGGCTATTTGCCCACTTCGGAGGTCCCCCAGGGCAATGCGAAGGTCCTCCCTTATCGCATGCTGGTTGTAGCCATCGATGCCTTCATCGTCACAGACATCTTGCAAGCGAGCTCTGGCTATGTAGAGCATGTTGAGAACTCTTCTTTTCTTGCACGGGCCTGGGCCCCACACTGTGCCATCGTCGACGTCGGTGTCCGTCTCTTTGTTGCTCCCCAATATCTGTATGGTTTCTTCCAGGAGCAAGGGTATTGCACCTCTGATGGGGTGCAGTTGTAGGACTGCTGCCAGTTCCCGCAGCCAGTGCCGTACCATAGCCGCTGCTGTCTGCATGTGCCCCGGTCTGGTCGGTCTGCGGCTCGAGGTCTCCCCCATCAGCTCATGGCTCGAGGCGGCGTGGCTATCCAGCTGCGTCGCCGCCTGCATGTAGGAAGATGCGTCCCCCTCTGGCCTTCTCCACGGCTGGGACCGGTTGCTTCTCGCGGTCGTTGGCGACGGCGTTGGTGTAGGTGCTGGTTCACGTCGTGGCGGCGCTGTACTGGGGCTAGCCCCCTGTCCCCCGCTGGCGTTGTAGTTCCCCTGTTCGAAGGTGGGGTTGGGCGGTTGTTCTCTGCGTCGGTCGGGAGGAGGGATGAGCTGCAAGGCCATGTCTTCCCACGCCATTGGTGGGTTGTTCGATGCTCTCGGGAGCCGCCCATATATAGCGCCGGTGCCCATCATATTCCCCCAGTCGTAGTAATATTGCAAAGCCAAACGTGCTGGGAGTCCCCCCAGCTGCCATGTGCGAAAACCCGGCGGCATCTCCAGGGTATACGAGGCCCCCGGCTGAAGCGCAGTGGCGTCTTGATCCGGGTGGGCGGCCCACCGGTGATGTGGACAAATGCCACACTCGCTCCAACATACCCCGCTGGCTCCATGCTCCCCGCTCTGCGTCTGACCAGGATGCGGCAGAACCCCCTCGTGGCTGAGGTGTATTCGGGTGCCCGTTTCGACCTCCATGGCAAGACAATGCCTGCCCACGCTCCGTGGGGAAGGCTGCGCAAGTGCATCTCTGAGTCCTGGTGGATGGGCAGCTCGGGCGGAAAAGTCAGCGGTCTGCTTGCCCCCCCGGTAGAGATTCGCATGACATTGAAGAGTCCTTCCCACAGCAGTATATTGTCGTCTTCTTCTTCTGGCTGGTCTGTCTGTTCTGCTTGGGTGGTGTCTGCTGCTCGTCGCCTTCTCGGCTCTCCTTGGGGTCCTCCCCCCGCTGCCGCTGCTTGTGTGGCTGTTGGTTGCCCGGCTCGTAGCTGCAAAGTGTGGATTGTTGGGGTTGGCAGTGGGGTTCCCCTCGGCAAGTGGTGCAGGTTGAGTAGTGCCGAGAAGTTTGTGGGTTGCGTGGTTCCCCCCCGGCTTCCCCTGCTTGTGCTCCCCCTCGGGGCGGCTGCTGCCTTCTTCTGCCTCGGTTGGGGCCTTCTGCGAGGATGCGCGCCCACTCGCTCTCCTCATCTTCCTCTCGCAACCCCACGTAGTGCGCAACTTGTTTCCACGTCAGCTCATCCCCCTTTTTCCACCCCCGCTGATCAAATGCTGCCTGGACCGCGGCCTTGAACCGCTTTCCTCGCATCCTCTTATCTCCGTGCCCCTCGTGATAGGGTCTTTTGTCGGCATACCCCCCTCCGCCCCCCCCTGGTTGGGCATCGTCTTCGTGCAGCTCTGCTGTGGGTGGGATTTGGCCGCCCCCGTGGTGTCCCCCCCCATGCTGCTGTTGTTGCTGTGTGGGTCTGTCTGCGGTGGCTGCTGGCTGTGGATCTGAGTGCTGCGTGCCGGCTTCTGGTTGGGGGGGCTTCTGCGTGAAGGCGTCCCCCGAGCTGCCGCTCTGCGCTGGCTGGTCTGTTGGTTGTGTCTGGTGCTGGGTTCTGCTTGGTGCCCACGGCGGGACATAGTCGGCTGGGACTTGCCATGGCGGAGGCTGGTATTGGTCGCCTGGTCCCCCGTCGTTGTGGTACTGTGCAGGGTCGGTAGGTTGGCCTGTGGCACCGAGCGGCTGCAGAGCTCGACCCCATCTGTTGCGGATGAGGTGTCCCCCTCCACGTGTCGTGTCCCCGCTGGGCTGCCGTGCAGTGTGGTCCATGGGCTGCGTGAGCTGCGGTGGTTGTTGTAGTTGTGGTGGCACGTCCCCGCTGCTGAGTCCAGGCTGGTTCGTGGGCTGGAGGCACGGCTGCTGCTGCTGCGGTGGTTGTTGCGGCGGCACTGGGAGCTGTGATTGTGGTTGTTGCGGATGCTGCTGTGGTGGCGGTGGTTGTTGTTGTTGGTGTTGGCTTGTGGTCGTGCCCCCCTGCAAGGGGGGGTGGTAGGTGAGGGTGTACCCCCAATGGTTCGTGGCTGGTGGCACGCTGTAGACCACTTGTTGCGGCTGTGGGTCTCCAAGGCGTGTAGCTTGGCCTGGCTGGGTGGGCTGTGGTTGTGGCTCCACTTCAACTTCGTCTTCGTGCCAGGGGTCCGTGTCGGGATCGTAGGTTGGTGCGTAGTAGCCCCAGGCATCTTTCGGGGTACGCCCTGGCTGCATGCCCCCTGTGTGTTGTGGCGGTGGCTGGCATGGTTGGGGCCAGTGTTGTGCTGGCTGCGCTGTGGTGGGCAGTGCCCCCGGAGCTGCCGTCGGTAACGGGTTGAAGCATGACGCCTGCGCGTGTCCCAGCGGCGCTTGGTGTTGTAGCCCCGCTGCTGGCTGCCCACCGTATTGGGTCAGGTCTGCGCCCCAGGGGGCGCCTTGCTGCTGCGCTGGTGCTGCCGGCTGCTGGGTGGCTGCTGCTGCGCGGGTCTGCGTGGAGCTTCCTGGCTGGCCGGGCTGCTGTGGCGTGTGTGTTTGCCTCCCCGCTGTTGCTTGTCCCGGCTGGTGGCGTGGGACCGGGGGTTGCGGCCCGGATGGGTCTTTGCAGCGCGGTGTATGCGGCGCCTCTGTCGCTTGGTGGGGGGCTGCTGTGGATTCGCTCTGCGGGCTCCCCTCCGCTGTTGCTGTGCTTTGTCCTTGAGGCTGGGGCTGCTGCGTGCCCGGCTGCTGGGCGTGCTGGGCTTGCTCTGTCGTTGCTGGTGGTACTGGTGTGGCGCAGGTTGGCTCCTCTCCCGCCGGTCTCTCTCTCTCTCTCTCTCTCTCTCGCTCTCTTCCTGTCCTTCTTTCTGTCATTCTTTCTTTCCTTCTTTCACTCTGTCTTTCTTTCTTTAGTTTGTTATTTATTTCGTTCGTTCTCTCGTTAGTTCGTTCTTGCTTTATCTATCTGTTGAGTTCTTCATTTTTTGTGCTTCTTTCGTTCGTTCTTTCGTTCTTTCTGTCTTCCTCTGTTTCTCTCGTTCTTTCTTACCGGGTTTCTTGCTTTCTGTCTTCCTCTGTTTCTCACGCTATTTCTTACTGGCTTTCTTTCTTTTACTTCTTTCTTTCTTTCTTTCGTTCGTACCTTGCTTCTGTCTTTCTTCCTTGCTTGCTTGCTTACTTGCAAGGCGGTTGGGGTTGGGGATGCAGGCTCCCCCGCCCCGCTGCTACGCAGTGCTCCGGCTTTCTTCCTCTCTCTCTTCCTTCCTGGGTATATGTATTTCTTCTTGTCGTGCATTCTTTCTTGCTCTCCAGCGGCCTCTGAACCAAACCACACCCCGTGGCCAAACCTTTCAAAAATTCCTGGCACCTATACACTTTATACTATATGCTAAGTACTATAATACACGACCTATATGCTATATACTACATACAATGTACTGACTCTACATGCAATATGTATGCACTTTATGCGCACAGTATGTTAGACATTATAATATGCGTGTATATATATATATACACACACACATATATATATATATACGTGTGTGTGTCTGTGTTTCCATACAATTAAAAAGATATAACTACAAACATAACTATAAACATTAATATAAGTATTATAGAGACATTATGCGACATAAATATGAACGAACCTGTGCAAGTTTATCTATATGTATGTATACATATGAGAGAGAGAGAGAGAGAGAGAGAGAGAGAGAGAGAGAGAGAGAGAGAGGCGGGTGTGTGCGTGTGTGTGTGTGTGATTGTGTGCCTGTGCGTGTGCCATCCGCTACAGTCATGCAACCTGCCTTGGCAATGCGTCTCCGACCTGTGCCAGGCACTCACCAGCCAGAGAGTACCTAAGCTTGGTGCACCCGACTATGGTTGCACCTGGTTGGTTTTTGTGTGGCCATGAGCTATCATGTTGCTAATCCTGTAATGTCCTACAATAGTTGCAATAGTCTAACTGGGCTACGCCGATTCTGGTGGGCAGCCTTGCGGCCAGGAGGCATGCGACACCAGGGCGATGATGCAGCGCGCTCCCAAACGAGAAGCCTCAGCTGCTTCCGTTGCTAGACAGTCACGACTCCACATTGCTTCACGGGAAGAATATCAGATTTTTAAACACAATCCAGAGCCATACCATAGTCAAACCATAGAACCAAAGTATTTCCCAGCATGTTGTTACATGTGTTCAGACTGTCGGAACGGAGGTTCGGCACAAGTGGCTCGTGTGGCCGGAGGGCTTGAGTTGGGGCTTCGCTATTTCATAGCGTTTAAACTTTCAAGGCTACTGAACACAGCAGTGGAAGAAAGCAGAGCAAAGAAAGAGTGCAACACAGGGCGTCTATGGCAGGGCTCCGTGGCACTTGACCCAGAGTTATCAACGAAGAGGCCCTGTGGTTCCAAGTTGAGCGTCGTGTTGTCATCCGGTGCCCATGCAAGATCCGAAGCATCGCCGGCAATGGCCACGTCCTCGGCTCCAGGCTCGCAAAGACGATGCTCTCCAAAGGTTTAATTTAGTTGAAAACACTGAAATCCGAAAAAATGGATCTCGGTGGTTCCCGGGACTTTGGATCCGACGCCGGACTTCCAAATCAGGAACCGCCTCGCCTTACACTCCCGAAGTCGCCCCTTGCGCCGGCTCATTTTGAGTTCGTACTTGTGGTGGCTTGGAGGCAGCGCACACAGCGTCAGGGCTGAACTACTCGCACGTTCTCAAGTCTTGTGGCTGCGAGGCACCGCCATCGGGCGCCCAACTTCGCTAGTAGTAGCAGTACAAGTACGTAATTCTGTGAGGCTACAATACACTCTCACATGTTGGAACACTAGGATCGCCGGCACAGTGCCTTGTCGAAAATGTTTTCGAACTGACGTTCTGCGATTGGCATTGGGTCCGATAGTTCGAGCTGGCAGCACAAGGGGAGCTTTATCTCGCCCCAGGGCGCCTGAAGTCGCGACACCGCATGGTCACACGGGAATGTGTGAAGTTATGCCTGGGCGCTTGAAATCACACCACAGGCATAGCTGCACGTCGCCTTCCCCATGGCCACGCACTTCCTAGCACATTCCTGGCACAGACATCAACTTAGGATTTCGAGTGCCGCGCTCAGGCTTTCTTAGGAAATTATGTCCAGGAGCCCTGAAATGTCTGCCAGTTTGGCAACTAATCACCATGCGCACGTGCTTTCAGCGGTGCGCAACGACTTGGGCTAGCACACAGTACAAGCCATTCCCCATGTAGGTGTGTCTCTGACTGTCTGTCCTCTGTATGTGTGTGTGTGTGCGCGCGTGTGTCTGTGTGTGTGTCCCCAGCGCCAAACAGTGTGACCGAGACTGGTTTGGCTGAGCTGGACCTATAAATCAAGAAGGCCACGTGATTGGCTGTTAGCTCCGAAATAGACAAGCTCCCGTTCGAGACACACATCCGCGGCATCACAACACTTCAAGACCGAGCATTCCCCATGAAGATGCTCGATTCCACACGCACCCGTTCATCAAAACCAACCATTCCCCATGCAGATGCTGGATTTCGCAAGCACCAACTCGAGACACATGTGACAAGTGGCATCACAACATATCGAAACCAGCCACCCCATGTAGACGCTCAATTCCACAAGCACTCGTTCCAGAACAAATACGTGGCATCATTGCATTGTAACCGACACTGGGGACTACGCGGGAACGGGGCCTGGGGTTTGTCAAGGTTGAAGCTCAGGTTTCAGGACGTTGGGAGTGTAGTGCTTGATTTTGACGGTTTCTGTATCCAGAACCACGGTATCATGAAGTGCAATACCCAGGCCGAACAGCTTAACACCATGTGCGCGTGCAAAGATACAACATCAAGTCCATTAAAGTATGTCCATACCGATTGCCGCGACTCGTCCAGAATGGCTTCCCCCAGTGTGCACGCGCAAACGTATGACTTCACACAGGGCGGTACGACTTAACGCAACCTTGCAGTACGAAGGACAAGATTCCTCGCATCAGCTTTGACTCGTCTTCAGGAAATTGCATCCCGCTGGGATGCAGGATTCGGCTCACACCGGTATAGCCAGAGTGAGTCATGCGAGATTTGACTCCTGTACCTTAAGGAAACGAATCCCGGGACCCCACTGATATGAAAGAGCCGGGCAACAGTGAGGCGCGAGAAGCTCTCCTCGCTATTATAGATGCCCAACCGATCCTGCTTTCGATTCTGGGCCCGGCTCAAATGCTTCGTGATTCCGATTCTTCCACCATCGTTTCGATTTTCTGGTTCCCATCAACACCCAGCGACAGTGACACATCACACAAGGGCGCCCTATCAGGATGCAAAAGTTTGTGCAAACGGTGGGATTGCAAGACCCTCGACCCTGAAGACCTCACCACCGCGAACTCTGGGTCCTGAACGTCTATCGCTGCATGACCCGATGAGGATTCGGATGCAGGAGCAGGGCCGGAACACCCAATGCTTCCTAACGGAACAAATGTAAAAGCGCTCAAACACTACTGCGTCGGAAACTCATGACAACATGTGAGAATACAAGTTAAGCCGTGCACACCAACACACTGACAGTGCATTGGCAAGCTGTGGCAAGGATTTCTATGCACTAAGAGACACCATTGTGCAATAGGTACAATACTGACTGCATGGCTATAACATATCAATCCTGCCGCAATGTGACGCGACACACTTCTTCAATGTTATGATACCAGGTCTGCTGCGCGAAGAAGCAAAAAGCCCGCAAATGAAGCGAGGTCCTTGCAGTCTTTCCGCCGGAGGACGGCCAGCCAGCAAGCATCCCGACTGAAGGCAAAGCCGCGGCGTGAAAATTTTGGATATCGAATCTGAACGGCCTCAGTGGGCACGCGGCTGGGGGCGACGGAGAACGCAGGCCCTCGCCAGCCACAGAGGCCGAGGGGAAAAGACATCGAGACATCGAGCGACAAAGACGTTGTGCCGACCGGACTCGAAAGACTGCGCAAGAGGAGTCCGTATACTGCCTGGGACCTTGGGTCTAATTCCAAACTCGACAAAGAAACTCCAGCACTCTTGTCAGGTTCCCGCTCCTGGGTTACCCGACAGAGGCTCCCTCGTGCAGCGGCCAGATCGACAAATACAGCCTCGGGACAAGTCGGTCCGTGATCAAATCGGGATCGAAGCTGCTGCCAGCAGACTCAACGAGTGGACCGAGGGGCTGGAAGTCCACGGCCACGAGCACCCGATCCGTGCCAGGGCCCCAGCGAGCATGGGCAATGCCTGGGGCTTTCCCAATGTCTGCAAAGCCTAGCCATGTGTCCCAACATGTTTGCGAGTGCAATAACAACATCCGCGTTGCCCAATCGAAACCTCCCCCCTGTAGCACTTCTCATGGAAGCCCTCTTAAACCCAAGATCTCCACCAATTTCAACGGTGTCTTTAAGGCTCTGGGCACCACGGCGCCTGCAAGACCTTCGTAGATTCGGCAGGTCCATTCGCTGTCCCTGACATGTTTGCAAGTTGAGTGTCGAGCAGACGTCTACTGTTCTGGTGCACTCGTCAGCGAAGGGCAAAGCTCGAGCTCTGAACCAGCTGAGCTGTCGCCGATGCGTTTTCGTGCCTGAGGCTCCAGATCTGAAGCAGACCTTGCCGGGCAACCTCTGTCAGCAGAAACTGCGAATCTGGCGACCACTCGATCCTGCCACGCGGCCCTTTGTTTTGAAAGCGAATTCTTGCAAAGCTGTCAAAAAGGACGACGAACTGCCATAATATGCTTTGGAGTCTATTTGTTCACTGGCTTCTCCTACAGGACACAAGGGCGAGTCTCAAAGTTCGCTCCCCCTGTTGCTCACAAGTCAGCTGTGATCAGTCCTCTCGACTTTGTCGATGCAGATGTAAACCTCGCATCGGCGGACACACCCCAACTATCCCCAACTCCAACACAATGAAACTTCGCAAGCAGAACGGCCAGAGGATCGGCCAAGCAGAAGCCATTTTTCCACCTTCTCGCGTTTGCTCGTGAAGGGTGCAGGAAGCGTAGCCAACCACGCGGCTGCAGCCAAAGGCTTTCCGAAACTGTCAAGGCCACTGTTGGCAGACCCACGGTCATGCCGTGATGTGGCCTTCAGGTGAGGGAGGAGCTGAGCCTGAGAGCATCCCGATGATGCCGCTGCCCTCCGCCAGGGCGAAGATGAACTGAAAGGGCTTTGCATTGTCCAACTTCATCATGAACTTGATATCATCCGGGAGGTTCTTGACCTCCACGGACTCGACACTCACCAGGTACTTGTTCGTGGCGCTGAGAAGTTCCACTCCCAGTCCAGCCAGCGGGTGCCCTGCAAAGTTCTCGAGGTGATGCTGCTGCGCCAAGAGCCTGTACTGCTCTTGCAAACTTCGGAAGGTCATGTTGAGCATGGGAACAGAGGCAAGGAGACCCTGGACCATCTCCTCATCATAGGCCATGCGCACATCCATGGAGCCACCCGCAAAGAGCTGCACCAGCTTCTCGACCAGTGCCTGGGTATAGTCGTGGCCCACCTGATGCTCTGGGCACATGGGCGCACAAGTGAAATTGTAACGGCACTGCGAATCCTTCCAGATCCCGTCAGGGTCATTGTCATGAAGGCAGTAGGCCAAAGAGCAGCACGTGCCCTCATCTTTGCCCGAGCATGGAGCCTCCATGGTTCCGCAGAGGCTTGAAGCTGCTGAAGGTTTCTTCTTGATGCGATCGAGGATGGCCTTCTCGACGGCTTCCGTCAGCGTTGCATCCAGCATCATTCGAGTTCCTGTCTTAGCCTCTTTCCATATCGAGTCATCCGGGTGCGCCAGCATCTGCTCGATGTTGTTGTTCGCCGACACGGTGAAGGTCACGTGACCGACGTGGCTCATGATCATCTTGATCTGTGCGTCCGCGGCAGCTTTGTTAGGGGTAGGCAAAGGACGGCTCAAGATGCTGACCTGGCTGCCATAGTTCCTGACTTCTGCGACGGGGCCCATGTTCAAGCGCGCAAGTAGGCCGTTGCATAACTCCACGAAGCTAGCGGCTGCCTCTGCGTCGGTGGCTGTGACGTTCAGCTCGATTCGGTAGCCGGCTGAGGGGTCGGAAGATGCTTTCTCTCCATGGAAGAACATGTAGGAGATGTTTTCACTGGTGTCGAAGTGGCCCAAACTAGGGCCCATTGAAATTGTAGCCTTCATCGGGATCAACTTCTGCGGCGCACCGGGCATTACCTCAGGAAGCTCATTCTGGATGGACTCCACTGCATGCTCGATCGGTGCTTCAGCCTTGAGAACTGCCTGCTCCACCGCAGCTTCCACGTTTTGCACTGTCTCCGCTGCCGCTGCTGCTTCGTGCATGAGTTTCAACACGCCGAGATCCTGGAGCAAGCTTCCCAACACTTTGAATGGATGAACGTCTGCAAATGTCATCTGGACCTTCACACCGGGCAGGTTCTTGATCGACACAGAATCCAGCGTGTCCAAGTCAATGGTGGCCCCCTCCGGAACATCTGCGAGTGGGCCCAACCAGGGCTGCGGGGCTGCGTTCATCGACGTCTTCACATGCTCCAGGGGGACGGACAGCTTGGCGACGACGTCGTTGAAGCTCATGTTCAGGAATGGAACGCTGCGGAGCAGCTCGCGCCGCTTACTGTCGTCGTACGACAAACGAAGGTCTGAGGAGGCCCCCTTGAACATGGAAACGACACTCTGGACCATCTCCTTGGTCGCCTGCTGTTTCATCTGGAATATGTCCTTGCAGTACTCCCAGCAATCGGTGGCGTTGAAGAGGCACTGATCTTCCTGGTAGCGCGGATAGTTCGACTCAGGCGACGTCGGCTCGAGGCAGCTGTGAGTGCTGCAGCACGGGCCCTCCCACGAGTACCTGCATGGACTCTCCCCCACACCGCAGGTGCCCTTGTCAATTGACGGTCCGGAAGGGTCGTACCTGTGCGCGTACTCGGTGAGTCTCGCCGCAATGACCTCCTCGAGGGCCTTCGTCAAGGCGACGTCCATCTCAAAGCGGAAGCCCTGAAGCACTTCCTCAAGAAGGGGCTTGTCCTTGTCCTCCAGCATCGTGTCTGCATCCATGAGGGTGGACTCCGTGTAGTTCATGTGCTTCAAATGCCTCGCAAACATTTGCACGGCCCCATCCGCACCCGGGGGCAGAGGTCGGTGGACGCTGAGGATGGTCAGCTGCTCCTCCCAGCAGTACATCTTGAACAGTTCGGGCGGGTTCAGCGGCTTCAGCGCCTGCATCAACCTATCGACTTTGGAAGTGAAGGCATTGCAGCTGAATCCATCGATGGCAGACATGTTGGCTTCCACCCAATATTCTCCGGTCGAGTCCGATTCTTCAGCACCTTCCGTCGTGATGAGGTAGTTGACGGAGGCCCGTGGCACGATGTCATCGAGACTGGGGCCGATCTGGTTAACACCGGAAACTGTGGCCCAAGTCTCGGCTTCTGCCTTCGGGGCTGCGGTGAGGCTGACGTCGACGTCTTCCACGATCTTCTCCACGGTCCGCTCCGCCTCCGTCAGGCCATCGCCACCTTCCACGCTGAGGTGGGCCTCATTGATGCCACTCCGCCTTCCTGCAGAAGTGGACACCAAGCAAGAACAAGCAATGAGCGCCGCGATCGCATTCATGACGATCCAGGCGGAAAGGATTGCGCAGAAAAGCGGTGAGCTTGAGCGTTTGTTTGGCTAAAGGGTTCTGTCTTGAGCCCAGACATACAAAGCCCCTCCTTCTCACTCCGGGACCAGCCTGTGGCCCGAGACCCATGCAGGCTCGAAACGACGTGTTTGTGAAGCATTCCTCAAGCTATGCCTCCGACTTCTTTACAAGCCTGTGCGGGATCACCTCGGTGTCAGATCCTGCCAACATCTCGGTATTGCATTCCGAGCAGCTTGGACAAGCTTCAAGGAATCAGGCTCACGCACTTGGACGCGGTTCCTGCGTGTTGCACAAGTTGATGTAAATGTAAAGTCGAAACATGAACTGGTCACGGAGAAACACAGCCCCAACGGTGTTCCAGTTCGAGAGTAGGACGCATTCTTGACAGACTGTGGCCTGGAGATCTTGTTTGGACAGGCTTCCTTTGGGATACCGTGGTGCGCGTAAACATTTACCCTGAAGCACGAGCTGCAACAAGAGAGTCTCGCAAGCAGGGCTACGAAGTGCCGCCAAAGGTTCTTGTCTGCCGCAGCCACATACTTGGCATTCGGGGACCACTGTGCCAGAGTCTGTCCCGCAAGCACATCGGAGAAGTCCATCAGCGGCAGGCAGTCGGGCTAAACACAAACAGGCAGCAGTCCAAGAAAAAACCCTGGTGTAAGTTGCAGCTGGATGAAGCTGAGTGCGACCGGCTCGCTCCCTCGTATCAGCATCATCTCATGTACTCCTGGTTTCGGCGTGATCCTCCCCTACAGACTCGCAGTGTCAAGGTGTCGCCTTTGGAACGTTCAGAGGGAACCCAGTCAATACTCTCAACCTAAACTTGAGGTTCCTGGCCCGGGCAGCTTTCAAAACTCGCGTGAATGACACTGCCCGACTGAGACAAGCGGTGGCTGACTCGATTGGAGGCTCAACACAACAACGGGACTGTGGTTTCCAACACGCGTCGCACCCCACAGCATGGGCGAATGTCATGGCGAGAGCACCATTTTGGAGCGGCAGTACCATTTCGGCGTCTGGAACACGGGACTGATGTGCATCCAAATACGCACGGTACTGGGGCTGTGTGGGCTTCATAGTGTAGGACTTTAGCAGTTTCCGTCAAAATGCGCCCGACACCGCGGTGGGAGCGAAATTCATCAAGCTGGGAGGCGTCGAAGGACCACGCCCGAGAAAGAACGCGAGTGTAGTCGACAATGCGCACCGCGCCACAGCGAGAGGGTGCGCCTCCTGAGGCGTGCCTCGTGCGAGCAGCAACCACAAAAACTTTACCCTGAACGTGAAAACCCACATGTTGATTGGTTCCACGACGGGTTGTTGTGCCATCATCATGCCGTCCTGGCCAGTCTAACTGTCACATGGTGCTTCTGAACTGTCTCAACCTAAAAAACTGAGCCGTACTGGCTGCAGGAATAGTCATGAAGCACAGGTCCCTGCATGTTCGATAGGTGTCAAATGCTGAACTTCACAGAGCGTGTCTCTGCATCGATCGGGCGGTTCAGGGATTTCTGTCCTGCCTGGAGTTTCTGACAGCCCCGTGCCGGGCCCCTTAAAGGTGGGCATGAGTCGTGCAGAAACAGTGCCGGGTAATTTACGCTCTGACGTTCTAATTATCGCATTCTACCCGGATAAGCTGCATGAACCCATAAAGCCATGTCGTGTGAGGCTCCAAAACCTGCATCAAAGGACCTGAGGCAACGAATCCTGCTTATTCGACGGATGCACACGCTCAAAAATACAACTTACGAACACAAGTTCAGCACCGAACGCAGGTGTCTAGCTTGCGGCTCTACACTTTGAGAAACATCTTCGCCAAGGGCCTCGTGCGAATCTTCAAGACAACTACAGTGCAACAAATTATAAAACAAAGCAGCCTCCCTCTAGCCAAGGCCTCCTTCCACTTTCCACGACCTGGCAATCAAGTCCTCGCTCCCTGCCACCTAGGACCGTGCCCTGAACTCGGCTGCGCTGTCTTTCTACTCGCAAATGCGCACGGGAAGGCGCAGGAAAATCCCGCAGGGTTGGGTGCGTCGACTGCGCACATCCAACCAATGCAGGAGCAGGGCGCAGAACCCAGATTTCCCAGCTCTGGCCAAATGTTCGTGCAAGAGGACAGGCTCTGCAATGTTGGCGACTGGACCACACCATGTTGCACGCACCGACTCTGCAGTCGATATGGCTCTGATCTCGGTTCTGCGTTCTGCCATGAGTCGAATGTGGCAGCCACAGACTTGATGCCGTGGCAGGGGCTTGCCGTCCGAGATCCGACATGACTTATGCAAGGAAGAAAGACTCCTTGTTGCTTGTTGCGGCAAGGGATCAATCACATCTCGGATGGCCGCCCAACTAGGTACAGCTGAGGACAGGTGCCAAATTGCTGTCCCACAAGGGGCAACGTGTCAAACTTTGCATGCCCCATCTGTGAAAGGCATGCTGTAGTCAACAGACATGCCGAAATCGGGCAGGTTCCTTCCTTTCCAGACATTGGGAAGACCCCATAGGGGCTGTGACGTCTGCTCCAGCCGGCCTCCGGCCATCCAAGCTGCGTGCAAGGAGCTCCTGTATTCCGGCCTTCACTCCCTACCTACGCCTGGAGACTGTCGTCCTGTTCACAACGTCTGCCCGTGCTACAGGTGCTAGTGGTGCCATTGGACATCGTGCTAAGTACTGTTCTGTAACGAAAGCTTGGATGGCATCCACCGCGCTCCAAACAGAGCAACGGCGCACTGCAGTAAGCCAGGCCAGGGGCCGCCAGGGTGACCATGAGCCCAATACGTAGCCAAAATGGTCTTGGTCTGTACGGCGGAAGCTCATAGGGAGCTGGGGGCTGTGTAAGCATGTCCAAAGTTGGGTGTCAGACCGCACGGATCCCATGGTTCACGAAGTATCTCGCTCTTATGTTTGAAGCCTGGTTGCTGAGTTCCCCCGGTTGTTGGCTAGACTGCTACTCCTGCTTCTTGGGGCACCAAGCTCAAGTAAAAGTCGAAGGGCTAGATGTGTGCACTACTTGTCTCACACAGAAACACAAACAAATGCGCGCACAAACACACACAGAGAGGCAGACACACGCGCGCACACACACACACTCACGCGCACATGTATGTGTATGTATGTATATATATATATATATTTATTTATTTATTTATTTATATTTATTTATTTATTTATTTATTTTCATTTGTGTGTGTGTACATATATATATATATTTATTTGTTTATTTATATGAACACATATATATATATATGTACACATACACATACACATACACATATACAGATATATTTATATATATATACATAATAAAAACATAGGCATAAACTTATACATATACATATACACATACACATACACATACACATACACATACACATACATGTACATGTACATATACAGTACATACATACATACATACATACATACATGCATACATGCATACATATATACAAAAATACACAAGTGTGTGCATATGTATATATGTGTATACAGTTGCATACGCATACATATGTATATACACTCATGTGTATATGTCAATGTATACAGTTATATGTCAATGTGTGTATATATATATATGTGTGTATTTATATATATATATATGTGTGTATCATATATATATATATAACACTCCAGGTGTAGGCTGTACCACCACACACAGACACACCTCATGATTCGGAGTGACCACCAAGAACACGGGACACTGTAGTCGACTTTTCCGCGTTGTGACTCGGCAGCATATTTGAGAGTCGATACTGCATGAAGAAGCCGTCGACTCCAGACCCGCAGCTCTATCCTGCTCGTGTGTGTTCGCGAGTTTTTGCAGATTTTACTTCAGGTGTATGTGTGTGGCCGTGTTGGCTTGGCGAGACTGACCTGAAGTTTGTTGCAAGATGCAGCTCCAGGCAGCAGAAGACTTAGGCGATGATGGCGACATCCCAACAAGCTCCCAACAAAGGTGTGTGCTTTAGATACTTCGGGTTGGAATGCACTCAGCTACGTAGGCTCGAATGGCTCGACAACATGGTGGATTCGCTGCCTGCACTTCTTGCAGGCAGTTAGCTGGTCTGCGAAGCATGCCAGCGGACGGCCATTTTTAAAATTGAGAAACCATGTAGAGCCAAGGTTGGTAACAGGCTTGACATCTCATGCCTGCAGAACTATTTGAAGATGATGCGGTAGCAGTCCATGCATAGCTGTCACAAGCACAAAGGAGGCTGCTAGTGACTGCTCCTGTCAGAACACATTGTCAAGCCGCCGTTTGCTGTGACGCTTCCCCTTCGGGGTGCGAACATAAAACTCACAGATGTCACAGAAGCCACTTCACATGACTGTGTTTCGCAGTTCATATAATATATATATATATCTGTGTGTGTGCTACTCACAGTATGCCGCGAACCGTTGCTCACATCCGAACAGTATCTCATGATAAAGCCATATTGAACAGTAACCACCCAGCCTTCAGCACCCACCCATGGCCTACTGTGGCAAGATCCAACCACGTTCAAAGATCCGGCCCGGCAAGCCAAAGCTCAGATACCTAAATGTTGGTCCATCTTGGAGTGGCTTGACATCCTGCTTTAGTTCACATGCACTCTGCAGCTCTGTTTGATGCTAGAATCTGGATGATCCCTACATCTCAACCAGTACCCCAAACGAACTAGAGCCGCGAAGGTCCAGGTAAGCATTCCGGCCCATGTTTATGGGCGGAAAGCCTCCTGCAGGGAAGAGCGTGCAAAGTTCGAGTCCTCCGGACTTGAGGAGCTCTGGGTCCTGACGTGGCTCTCGGGATTCTAATGTACTTGCTCGCCAAAGGCTAGATAGGGCTAAGATAAAGGCTAGAATGCTTACGAGAGGAGTGGGGAGTGTGGGCAGCTGGGAGCTTCAGAGAAACACTTGAAACACAATTCAATGTGAAGTCTGTCTGCTGAATCTGCTGTACATCATCTCCACAACTCGTGGCAAAGACAACGATGTAGGATTATTTTTCTGTCACATGCTGACCCATTATGGCACTATAGTGGTCATAGAGGGCTTGACAGAATGCCTCTCCCAGATTTGTTTCTTCAAGCGCCTCGGCAAAGCTCAAGCCCTCCCACAACCCGGCTTTGAGAGACCGAGCTGCTCAGGCCACAAAGCTTCCAAGATGTCTCCGGAAGGACTCAAAGGAGACGCGCTGCCGCCCTTCTCCACCTTGGCTGCTTCTACAGGGGTCCCTCTACACCCGCAAAGATTAAGTCAATCAAGCCCCAAACCCCAGAACTCGAACTCTCTTTGCAACCGCTGTTCTTTCGTCGACCTTAATACTGCTTGCGTTCGCGCTCGCGCTAGGTGACTCGAAAGGCTCGCTCGGCGAGCCGGGTGGACTGCTGCTCGGGATCGAGGTGAAAAAAACAAGAGTCGCCAGCATGTCTTTGCATTACTACCCCTCGAGAGCATGGACGTTGGTACCCCAAGATTTTCGCGAGAGGACTAGCCAGACAGGAAACTACTCATGCCGGCTCTTGCTTTGAATTCTGGCATAACAGCTCAGGCTCGCGCTAATTGCATCGAAAGCCTTCTGTGCAGACTGCGCGGCCTGACGGCACTGCTTGAATTTTGAAGCGACTGTTCAGCCAATTGCCCAGAAGCAATCGGCTGAGCCAGCTAAACAGGAACAAGAATGCGTGGGAGAGGGGGCGCAACAGCTAGACTCCAGCCAGACCAGGAGTGGCAGAATAATATAGTAGCATTCACATCCAGGTCTTCCAGCAATGGTGTGCATTCATTCAGTGCATGTTGAAATGACTCGGCCATTGTATGCAACATGGATGTTACAGCCGACCTTCTCGCGCCGATTGGCATCGACCTTGTCCTGCTCGTCATTCGGGAGTTCAAGAGTTTTGTTTTTGTCTAGCTGACTCGTTGCCTCCCACCTAGCTAGGACGAAGCCCGCATTGCAGGGTACAGTCGAGAGAACAGCAACTCGACACGGCATCATATGGCTTATATCGCCGAAGAAGTCGTGTCGAACTACAGACATGTGGACACATGATGGTGTCTTGAAGGGTAGGGGTGACAGAGAAGCTTAAGCCTTTGCATCGAGCTGAAATAAATGCGTCTGTCACGGCGAGTCTGTGCTTGAAACCATGACCATCCACTACCATCTCGCTTCAATATGCCATATGTACAAACGGGGAGATATGAGCAGCGGCAGAACCTGCAGCTGAACCCAACACCCCAAGACCCTTACAGCGCAGAAATGCTGAGCTGAGCAGGGGCCCAAGCAGCATCGAGATCTTGAGCCCAGAAATCTGCAAGAAAACTCTCCAGAGTTCCCACGTGGCAGATCCTCTGGCGTGGAGGACGCCTTGGATCCTCGCTCTAAGAGCCGCTGGAGCTCACCTGGGAGTGGTGCAAGGCCACGGGCTTTGGGTTAGGCGTGCGGGGTTAATTTTGCAGAACTGCAACAGAGAAACCTTGGCTGATGGTCTTCTCTGCCATTGTTTTTCTACCGACCAATAGCCTGTAATACAATCCAAGGAGCAACACGACCCTTGAACGGCATCTACAGCGAAACTCGGAACATTAGTCGAAACATCTCCGGCTAAACCAATGCAGAAAGTGGACCAGCGGAGACCGACAAGGCCAAATCCCCAAATCAAGGATAACATCTCCAGTGCGGATTCCGATCGCATCTTGCCTCGTACTTCGCCTTCAAGCCGAGTCGAAATTCCGGCGCGATTCTACACTAGACATTGCCCCCTGTTATGTTGCTACCTTTTGTCTTTATTGTACGTAATGTTGCTAGTTACTAACAAGGTTCTTCTCATTCTGACTGTTACATAGCTAGGTGCACATGGCATTTCGTTGAGTTTGAATTACTTCATGATTTGAACAACTTCTGCATTTATTTACTTCCTAGTTGTGTACATGTGCGCGGGGGCGCGGGAGCACGTATGTAGGCGTTGCAAAGGTGCGCTTGTGTGCGTACACTGCATGGCCAGCTCTGTGCTGCAGGCAGGTGACACCGACTCACATAGCCATCGCCGTTGGCCTGCCAGACGTGGTGTAGGCTACTGAAGGCAGCGTGCAGATCCGGGTGAATAGGTATGTCTGTGACAAAGCTGGCCCAAAGCCGGCACTCTCTCACTGACTGCTACCCTCATGCACCAGGCCATGTACACAAATCTGATCCAGGCCAAGAGGCGTCTAAGCGATTGAAGCTGCTGCGCAGGTGCTCGTCGTCTATGAGCTCCTGTGTCTCATATGAATCTCTCGTATGAATCTCCCAGAGCTTTGGGATTTGCGCAGCTCTTGGGCCTTTCGGGCTACGGATGCTACAGGCATCGGCTAGTACGAATGCTACATGCTGGAACAAGACAAGGTTTCCTGCTTGGGGGGGTGTCTTCGACGAACACTGAGATGACATGAGTGTCGGTAAGACTGATTCTCTAAGCCAGCACCACACCATGAAGGTATCTCGTCGATCTTTGTGGCAAAAAAGCGGAGAGGCATGGAGTTTGGAGTGCGGAAGTACAGCGGCAACGTCCGAAGCTAAGCATCATGAGAACCGCTTGTTACGACTTAACCAGGAACTCAGCGATGCTGGCCACCTCGTCAATGAAAACTTAAATCAGCTTACCGCTAGTCATCAGCCAGAGGGCCGGCCGGTATGCCAAGTGCCCCTCCATTCTAAGCTGCCCTTCCTGGCAGGACGGCGCGAGCGCAGCCACGAAACGCGAGAACTCGACACAACCGCCTGAAGGAAGGGGCCGGTTCGGGAAGGCTTGCGAGCTGCAAGACTTTCAAGGTAAGAATTTTCGGTTAGTTTCCCTGCAAACCCAGTGAAAGGACGCCTTGGGATTGTAGAGGTCATGACGCTAGCTGGCACAGGCAGATTCACACACAGGCAATATCGTGCAACACTGCCTCGTTTCAAAGGCCACAACAGCTGGGACTGAAGACTGAACAACTCCATTCCTTGTGCAAGCCGTGTAAGCTCTACACCTGCGGCACAATACTAAGCCGCCGCTCCAAACTTAAATGCAAACTGCAACTATTCTTCGTTCTCTTGCAAAAAATCCAGAAGCATGTCAACTCTGCCAGCACACTCTTCGCCTGAATCAATCGTCAGACCCCAACAAGCTCAGGCATCAAACACCAAAACCGCACGCGCTGGATCCTTCTCCGGCCGCCCAAAGCTCACGTCTGACCAGCTGAACAACACGCAATTAAAAGGGACAAGACTGCTCGATAGCTCATGCAATAGAACCAGCATGAACAAGACTATCTCAATCAGGACCAAAATCCATCCAGGAGCGACTTCCGGAAGATGTGAGTGGAAGCAGCCCGCCTGCACCCTTGGCCAAGCGCTCGGCCGTGTCTGCTGCTGCTGCGGGTGCCAATCCTGAACAGTTTTTGACCTACAGTGTGTCCAGCATGAAGCCTGGATCTACAGGAAAGAGGGAGACTGAGGGGTGCGGGCCTGCTTGTCGATTCACAACACCTCACAACCCTGTCACGAACTGTTCGTCCCAAGCCTTACGACTAGGAGGAGGAGGAGGAGGAGGAGGGCGAGGAGGGGCTTTGAACGTGTACAGCGCAGGGGCCTCGGGTTCCGGATAGAAAGTATAAAGGATGCACAAGCAAGCCCCACAAGCTCAGACAGAGAACTCCAGGCCCTAAACCCGAGATTATACACCATACACCATAATACTGCAGTTCGGCGTATGAACGCACGCGGCCTCCCAGCCGCAGGCCCTCGGCCAACTCCGCCTGTTTGCAGATTCGAGCTTTGGGAGGCTTGCAGTATAGCATGAAATAGATAAATAGATAGGCAGACAGATAGCTAGATAAATAAGCAGATAAACAAATAGATGGATGGATAAACAGATGGAGCAATAGGTAAGTTTGCAGTAGGTAGGTCGGTAGGTAGGTAGGTAGGTAGGTAGGTAGGTAGGTAGGTAGGTAGGTAGGTAGGGGGTAGGTAGGGGGTAGGTAGGTAGGTAGGTAGGTAGGTAGGTAGGTAGGTAGGTAGGTCGGTGGGTAGGTAGGTAGGTAGGTAGGTAGGTAGGTAGGGAGGTAGGAAGGTAGGTAGGTAGGTAGGTAGGTAGGTAAGTAGGTAGGTAAGTAGGTAGGTAGGTTGGTAGGTCGGTAGGTCGGTAGGTAGGTCAGTTGATCGGTTGGTCGGTAGGTCGGTTGGTCGGTAGGTCGGTAAATCGGTAGGTGGGTGGGTGGGTGGGTGGGTGCGTGGGTGGGTGGGTGGGTAGGGTAGGTGGGTAGGTGGTTGGGTCCGTAGGTCGGTAGGTTGGCGGGTCGGTAGGTCGGTAGGTCGGTAGGTAGGCAGACAGGCAGGCAGGTAGGCAGGTGGGCAGGTGGGTAAGTGGATAAGTGGGTAGCAGGTACGCAGTAGGTGGGTAGGGGCAGGTAGGCGGAGGTTGGGAGGTAGGGAGGTAGGGAGGTAGGGAGGTAGGGAGGTAGGTAGGTAGGTAGAGATGATGCAAAGCTAAAGATAGACAGATATAACTGTAGACGTAGATGCAGGTACAGATGTAGATACCAATACAGGTATAGATGTAGATTTAGATTTCGAGAGAAACATAGGCAGATCGTTAGGAAGGTATATACATCTTTATACTATACTGACATCTGCGATTGACTTATATATCTATGCGCATGTTTATTGTTTGTATTTTATTCACTTGTTGTTGTGGCGCTCCAATACTTAGATACATACATACATACATACATACATACATACATACATACCCGAACTGCGAATGCATTTCTCTGTATATGTATATATACTTACATGCATGGCGCTGTGTAATTCTATATGACGTTATGAAGTATTGACGTCAGTCCTAAAATCAGTCTGCTGAGTGATGCC
This sequence comes from Symbiodinium necroappetens, assembly GCA_905231915.1. Taxonomy (NCBI): domain Eukaryota; class Dinophyceae; order Suessiales; family Symbiodiniaceae; genus Symbiodinium; species Symbiodinium necroappetens. The sequence continues at coordinate 9,437 of CAJNJA010025208.1, read as the reverse complement.
CCGGTGCTGAAGAAGCTACCGTACCGCGGGAAGGAGGGACGAAAGAGCCTGATCGAGCATGCCATTCCCGTCTTTGTCCATGGACTCGAAGAGACTTGACATCTCGCCTAGGCACGGCAAACGGTACGGCGGAAACTTGCGCCCAAAGCACGGCGAGCACAACAGAGCCCCTTCCACGAGGCGAAAAGAAACCGCAAGTCCTGATGACTTTCAATGACCAGCTGCGCAGCTGCTTCAGCGGAAGCTGGGAGGCAAGGTCCAACAGGACGGCCTGGCGACATCCCTTTGAAGCGTCAACTAGCTAGGCTTTTACTGCGGACACGCATACACAAATCACACAGAGATATGGGAAAGATATCGATGGCATCTCTACAGGCACAGATATATATATATATGTTTGTTTATATATATATATATATACACATGTGTGCAAATATAAAATATTAGGATATATACATTTATATATGGAAATACATACACACATACATACATACAGACATACAGACATACAGACATACAGACATACAGACATACAGACATACAGACATACACATGTACATATGTTTATGTACACATACCTATATCTATATCTGCCGAGAGAGAGAGAGATAAAGAGAGAGAGGGAGAGAGAGAGCGAGAGAGAGATATATATATATATTTATTTATATACACACACAGTATGTACGTATGCATACATATATATATACATACACGTAAACACATGCATGTGGTTTCGTGTAGATATTCGTATTCATATGCATGTGCGTATGTGTATATATATTATTATATATTTATATATAAATGTAAACATATTGGACATATGCTTGACTATGTACACCTGCACCATATACACATATGTACGACATGTAAAGACTTATGCACGTACGTGTTTACTTACGGATGTATGCACGTAAGTGTGCATGTATGTATGTATGTATGTATGTATGTATGTATGTGGTGCGTATGTATATGTACTTTTGTGTCTGTGCATACTTGCGAGTCTACATGTGTGTTTACATCTTTTCATATGTACATAAAACCATATGCATGTACACCTAAACACACACACATATATATATATATACACATATATATATACACGCACATACTTTGTACGTGAAACTGAAAGTACTAGTTTGACTGTGAAAGAACAACTGATATAACATATATATATATACATGAACTTTACCTAATGAAAACAAAGATGTATACATGAAAATTAACTATATGTATATCTATGCTTGCACTAACTGTATATCTACACATGCAAAGGTACATCTATATATATATAGGTATCTACACATATGTGAACATATGTAAATACATCTGTATATCATGTATGCATAAGATTGCGCACCTTCAAATTTTGGGAGAACATGTGAGTGTGGTAATACGACATAGTACAACATAATATCACATAATATAACTTTAGACAACTTAAGTTCACTCGATATATCATAATACAGTACAGTCTGCCAGAACACAACATGCTATAACCTAACATAACGTGATGAAGTACAAATGCTTTCAACGACAATCCCCTCTGCCTGAGCCAGCGGGTTGATTCGATGGAACTGCAACAAGCTCTCCTCGAAAGAGAGGTGCTAGTTCAAACTCTGTAGGCTTTGGCTCACTCAGTTGCCATCACTTCCAAATTTCCGCACCATGCATTGTGCCGAGTTTCTGTTCAGTAGCAAGCCCTGAAAGCATGTGAAATCAAAGGGCACGTCACAAGTCGGTAAGCGCTACATCCCCGAGGCCCTGCACCCAAAAGAAGTTCTTAAACATTGAAGTCGAATTGCCCGTCTGCAATTAGCACCTTCTGTTCAATTCATTTGATGCTAGTTGTTGGGCCTGGGATCTTGCACCGCACAAATTCAAAACCGGCAGATGAGCGCAGCTTTCTCTCCCGCCGTGAAGTAATGGTGAGACATCCAAAAAATTGATAAGCATCAACAAAATTTACCACGGTAGTCATCAAAAAATGTTGATAAACATCTAAAAAAATTGATAAGAGGGTTTAGGCTTTAGACGGTAGCCATCAAAAAGATTGATAGGCATCAAGAAAAAAATTGCATGGAGGGTTTAGAATTTTTCAAGGTGTTTCTCAAACTTGTGTAAGATGCTTTTCAATTTTTCGATGCTTATCAATTTTTTTTATGCCTATGCCGTAAGGGTGAGGCGAGGGTCGATGATCGCAGGAATCATGCATCCCCAACCACGGCCACAACTCGCCCTTCTATTTCTCGCACAATCTCGAAACGTTAGCAGCGCGATTAAACCTTACATTCCAAAGGCCTTCCCTGCCAAGGCACAAGTTGGTGCTTCGAGAAGCGGCTGGAGGTTCTGGATAGCTCCAGCCACTGATGACCTTGAAACATAAGAAGCGAACGAGTCATACTGTTGCTGATATAAATCCTGCATTACCTTAAGGACGCTAGACTACGGGAATTATGGCACATTCCTTATTATGGGTCATGCAGGATTTGTATCATCAACCGTAATTCAAAGAATTGCTTGTGGTGATGGTGATGGTGAGATAGACTCCTACAGTCCGCAACACTAGGGGTGCTAGGATTAGAAAGGTCATCATCACACCTACTGTCCTAACGGCACCTACAAACCCGGGTGTAATATATAAATATGACACATAAACGGATTTGAATGCTGATTCCGCTGCGGGAGTAGAGGCATGTATGTACTAATTAATGGCTAGACTCAGAAAAATTTCGGAGCAGTGTTGATGAAACTAATCCCGACACAATCTTCCGATGTCGTGCCTACATCCAGAAGCCAGCTGAGCCCTGTTACTCGAAGATTGACGGTGGAAGGGGCAATGAAGGCAATCACTCATCTGCCAAACATGTGGATTTGTGCCTACTCCGATAGAACGATAGTTGCTGTCACTACGAAACCTACAGCAGCCAAACGAGCTTTCTGCTGCATGTTCGGTGCATATAAGTCGGCACGACGGACGGATCGGGGTGCAGTTGTCGTCACCTGCAGCTGTGTGTGCTAACCAACAATGCCTTCCACTGCCGATGCACGACCGTTTTGCTCGGTGCCATGAAAGTGCAAGGTGAGTTGGTTGTCACAAACAACAATGTGGTGCTCCTGCTCGGCAGGAGTTCGTGGAAGCAGGTGAGACTGCCATGCTCCAGGCTCGTGCAACACTGGCTCTCCATCGACTGACCCGATCAGTCAAACCGGCACACATTGGTCCCTGATCCCTGGTTCATCTGGCTCTGGATTCTGCAGCTGGATCTGCTTCGAGCATCTATGAAGTCTTCAACTCACAACTTCGTGGACGCTACGAAGTGTTCTTCAAGCAATTCTGCACTTGGGTTGCGCCCCGGCACGACGCCTGCAAATGCCAGCAGCCTCGGTGCTGTTGTCGCTCTCACGCCTGGCAAACTGTCGAAGAGCGGCCTCTGCTTGATTGGGATCATCCAGGCAGTTGTACATGAAGTGCTCACCCGCTTTGAGGGGCCGGGAGGAGGGCTGGGCCGCCGCATCCTGACGGCATGCTCCGTGCTGCAGCAACAAGGTCACACACTGTCCCCGAGCAGAGTCCAAAGCTGAACCCCAGCCCGGAGCAACGTAATTGGGGTCTGCCCGCGCCTGCAGCAATACTTGGCTGGCCGCGCTGTGGCCATAGTGGGCGGCTAGAATGAGAGGGGACACCTCATCCTCGTTCACGGTCCGAGGGTCGGCCAAAGAAGCAAGAAGTGTTTGGATGACGTCACTGCTCCCACCGCTGGCTGCATGCAACAAGGCATCGCTGCCGTCTTCGGAGCGTACAGTCAGGTCCGCTCTCGCCTCCAACAGCGCAGCGACAACTCCGACGTGACCGCCACGGGCAGCAACCAGAAGTGCGGTGCTACCGTCGTAACTGAAATAAGAGTCGGGGGACTCTCCGTTTGCAAGCTCCTCGCGGACATCTTCCAGTTTGCCACGACGGCTGTACTCGAACAAGGCCCGACCCTCTTCAGCCATGATGCTCTGATACTGACTGCTGAATGATGCAGCACACACTTGTTGACGAACTGTTTGTGACGGCTTGAGGAGCAGCTTCCAGGGTACAGGGATGCATGGTGGTGGTGGAGGGTGATGCACACGACCGTGAGGAGCCAAGCTCAACTGTTGGGAAAGTTGGTGCTATATATGTTGTCGATTTCTAGCTGCGCAGACATGCTCTGAACCCTGAACGGAATGCGACCCGACGCGATGCGACATCCACTATCCAGCACAGGCGAAGCAAGGGCAATCGCTCAGGATCGGGCCAAGCACTTTCTGCATCGAGGGCCGAGGCTCCTGCTGCATTGCACAGCTGCCCCATAGTGATGCTGTGATATAGCACCGACATGCACCGACTATCCATTGCAGTACTCTTGGCCACTGATGCCTCAGTATCGCCATCTATTCTTCTGTAGCCCTGCGCACGTGCAGGATAAGGATATCTATGATGAGTTAGCATCCTCGAAGCGTATGCATCACGAGAAGCAGGAAGCCCCTAAGTCGTAGTCGTACCACGATACTGTAACACAAGTCCCTTCCATGATTCTGCAAGTCACCTGTGCTCGTGTCTGCTCATGGCTTCTGCCTGCTGTTGCCATCCTGTGATATCCTGTGGTTGTTGCTTGCATTGACTTAGCAACGCTAGACTTATAGCCTGCAAGGCTGGCAGGCAGACAGCAGTCCGCACAGGGAAACTAACTTCTTCTTTGTGATATCAGCCACGGTAGCCTCACTGCTGCACTGGTTGGTCTTGTCCCCTTGTGATGTTACCGGCTCGCCTTTGCTACAATGTGACGAAACAACAAGATCACTCCATGATCGTGGTACAGGGGTGCTATGAAACGCTACACCAATGCAGTACTATTTTGCTTCGCTGCTTCACTGCTATGATACTCTGCTGCGATGTTGTCTAACTGATACGCTACGGTGATACTTCATCAACGCTGCTCATACTTACCGCATGTCCTGCACCATCACGGCTGGGTTTTGGCAATGCTGCAGGTTCAATAAACACTTACTACCACGGCTGCAACAGCAGCCCTCTCCTTCTTCCAGCCTCGACATTTTTGAAGCTAAAAGTAACACACTCAAACAATTCCAACTGCGGCCCCATCTTCTTGCAGTTCCCATCCTTGTCGTAGGTGAGCAGCAGCGTCAGGAGGCTTCGCACATCTTCGGAGCACTCGAGCCTTGCACGAGTTGGGGCTGGGGCCGTGAAGATGGGATAGGAATAGAATGGCAGAAACAGCTAGAATCAGGAGGACCTGGTGCACCATGTACTGCAACCTCAATACGCTGCAGGGCTTTGGATGAGAAGGTGACGACTTGGGAGTCAATTTTTTCGAGCTGGAGGCAAAGGCCTGAGAAGTTCGCTTTTCCTTTTTGAGATTCGGCGTCAAGATTAGCCTCAACTGACTGGCAAACTAACTCACCAACTCACTCGTTCTTCACTTGACTTGCTGTCTAGCTAAAAGCTCAAATATGGTGCTGCTCATTGCTGTGACCTTGACTCTTCTGCTTGCCGCCAGCTAAATAGCTGTCAGTTGCACCAGGCGTAGGGTCCATCCACCACACTGGATGCCCGCCTGACCCTGCGTTTTCTTCCACGGGCTTGGTTGGACTCGCCCGGCCAGGACCTGACCCTGCCCTAAACACGAAAAGAGCTCTCACCTAAGTTTCTCTGGACAAATACAGCTTAGTTCGTGCCTGCCTTTTTTCCCTGCATTCCCTTTCGAGTAAGATCATAAGTTCCTCAAGCTTCCAACCGATACAAGTAGCCGCAACGAATAAACCGCTTTCATGACTGTTGCGATAGCAGTTGTTATTGTCTCGAGCCTCTGGCAAAAGAGCAGCCTAACAGGCCTGCGGATAATGGAAATCTGAAGGCTCTTTCAATGGCCTGGTGAAGTCTGGGCCTTCCTTCTGCCGCGCGATGTATGCTTTCAGCTCCTTCCGCACATCTCCAACTCGCACACGTCTGATCTTTCAACAATCGCCTTTGACGCTAGACTACGTGAGTCACAAGCCAAGCCTGCAGCAGCTATCGTGAACCCTCCAAAGTCTGAGTACACCGCCTCAAGCCTTTCTTGTTCATGTCACCCTCGCGTGGCTCCGGACGGGACTCATCCGGGGGCGGAGAGAACGGATAGAAGTAATCGTACAGCTCCACTTCGCCTTTTCCTGTCAGATCGAGTTTCCCAGACTGGTCTCAGGGCTGAACACGAAACTACTGTGCCGAAAGGCCCTCCCAACAGCGCCTTCGCCCTTTACATCCTCAAGCCGCAGAGGCTTTCGGCAGAGCAGTGCGTAGAGACAGCAGCCTGCACAGGGTTTGAAAGGGTCGAGGACGCTCTGCGACTCGCTGTGAAGCTTCGATGCGCAGACGGCGAGGCCCCTAGCACCTGGGCTTTTGTTGGGGCGGGAACGGAAAGAATGGGGCGCGCCTAGAGACCAGACGTCGCACTTCGCGTTGAAGTTCCCGCGGATCACTTCCTTGGGACCGCAGGGCTGCGCAGTGCTGGGCAGGGCCGAGGCCGTCCGAACCGCTCCAAGTGGAGACGCTCCCCAATGCCGACCCCGGCAGTGGCGGTGCACTTTTGGCCGGCCTCTCTCTCCGGATGCGCTCTCCGTCCGCTCTCGACTTGTGCCCATTTCCCTCAAACTCCAGAACCCCAAATTTTACACTCGGAGCAGAGGTGCAGGAGCCATGGTCGCCAGCGTGCCAGCAGGGTCCGCGGAGCCTTGGAGATTTGGAGTTGGTGTAGGATGGTGTAGGACAGTTTCGGAGATTTGGAGCTCAACCTATTTCAGTCCAAGTTGGAACGTGCAACAAGGTCACAGGGGGCCACCGTTTCGCGTGCTTCACATGACCCAACTAGCTACAGGACGATCACGACAAGAACACGATATACAACAGTGTAGGATGAGAGCCTACAACAAGTATGGTTTGCTGTGCTTTGCAGTGTTTGCAGCAACGCATGCGGCATTGACAGCTTCACATACTCAGCCATACTCACAATGTGAAACGACAAGGAACTGAAACCGGTAAACTGCAACAAGACAAGATAAAAGACTGGACCAGCATGAAAGGCAACAATGACAGCTCAACTCAAAACATGGTCGAGGTGGCCACGCCAAAACCCGTCATGCCCTTCAAAGCAAAACACGGGCACCTTTGTTTTCCTCTTTTCTTCTACAAGTACACTTCTTCCGTGTCACGACACTTACGCGACTTAGCACACTTCTTGCACTCTGACGATTTCCGTTCTCCCTCACCCCATCTTCTTTCCCAGATTCTGTCTTTACTCAGTTTTTATTCGAAAGCCAGTCCAAACAACACCGACAATGCCTTGGCGGACCCTGTGACATCGTCATTTCAAAGCTCTGTTCACAAGGTCACAAGGTGCACTTGTAGGCCCCAAGAAAACCACATCCAAAGAACTAGCAAAGACTGATTGGCGACCCTTTCGCGACACTATACTACGACTGCTACTTCTACCGCCACTACCGTTACGACAACTACTACGACGACGACGACCACCACGCCCACGGCTGCCAGAAATCTCCCTCTCGCTTAGAATTTTGCGGATCTTTGCAAGAGAGGCCCGATCAAAGCCTCACTTGCAGTTAACTGCAGAAAAATCTCGTCACGAAAAACTCACGCTTGAAGCAATGCCATCATCATGTTTAGCACCCGGGAGCTAAAGGAGTCAGCTTCGGAGGGTGGGAAAAGCTCTGCGAGGCCCACATCGATGACCACCGCCTTGAAGCTGGGGAGCCACATACAAATGGCCTGCTTAGCTGTGTTGCCTGTAGCTGTTTACCTTCGCTTACATCGAAGCTGCACACATGCTCGAATGGCAAGGACCGCCTGCCCAAAATGTGCAAAAAAGCATGGGCCTAACGACAATGAACAATAGTCCTGCCGTCTGATCCACAATCCCACAACCAACGATAAACCTGTTGCCCCAAGCTTCGAGGTTTGAGCTTGACCAATCCCGCCTCCGGTGGTTGGACCGAGGCCAGCATGATGTTTTCCAGCTTCAAGTCCTTGTGCATGACGCCTCGGCTAGGCGTGTTCACCCGCAGTTCTAGATGACTTACTTGCGGAACCATCAGATGCTACTGCCACGACGGAGATGCACCCAGACATGGAAGGTCTCGTGGGAACGCTGCCATGCTCATGCAGCCGGACTCACTCGCCAAACCCTTTTGCTGCCCCGTCTTCTGACAGATGAACAACTCAGATCCGGCACCTTTGGCGTGGCAGTAGGCGACTCCTTGGCCAGACCCAATCCCCATGTGCTTCCAAATCACGCAACAGCGGAAATCAGGTTTCGGGCGGCTGTGTACCGACACCGTACGTATCGGCAGGTTCATGGAACCTCTCGGCACTTATTGTGGCTCTTCCGTCGAAGCCTACCAAATGGCATAAGCACCCAACGGCACTTTTGTTAGCTTTAGCCGCCCCTGCCGGCAGGTTGATTGATAGACGAGTTGTTGCCCGCAGGACCTCGTCAGAACAACACACGAAACCAGCTGTGCTCAGTGTCGAGGTTGTGACGACGTGTTCTCTTACCCGGGCAGGTGCCGTATAGCACAACTAGAGGGCTTTGACTCCATCTTGCACCCGAAAGCATCTAATGCCCCTTCCCTTCCAGGCCTTCAGCCGCCTGGCGAAAGACATCCCGCACCCAATTTTCCTGACAGACGGGCAAAAACCCGCCACAATACCAGAGCACGCGGGGAAGCCATGCATGCTGATGGCAAGGCCTTGGGGATCCCAGGTCGAAAGGCCGCCCGCGTGGAAATCATGTTCATCCAACCCAGGGCCTGATCTCCCGAACCCGGGCTCCTCGATTCGCCGCTTCTTGTTGTAAGATCCCTCCACGATATCCAGCAAGTCACCACCTTCCAGGGCGAAGCCAGGGTGTTGGAGAGCCGGAGCACGGAAACCACAGAGCCGAGGGGGGATGCTAGGAGCATGTTGGCTGTAGCAGCAGCAACAACACCAAAAGCATCAGGTATTTGAAGCCACTGTGCCTGGGAGCATGTCGGTAAACAGGTACAAGTTCAGCGCGTCAGCACAGTATTCCTCGGATTCTGGGCGTGGGTTTCCCTCTTGGTTGCTGTTGATCAGGAGGATGTCGCCGATAAGGATGCGAATGCTGATAACATGATGGTGGTGCGAGACAGGCTGCGTCCTGGCGGAGTTGCTGCTGGTGATGTTGAGCTTGAGCTTGAGCTTGATGTTGATGATGCTGTTATTCTTTCTGTTCGTAGTGTTGCTGTTGCAGCAGCAGCAGCAGCAGCAACAGCAACAGCAACAGCAACAGCAACAGCAACAGCAACAGCAACAGCAACACCAGCAGCAACAGCAACAGCAACAGCAACGGCAACAGCAACAATAACAACGACAA